>VYZV01007410.1:7773-41002 GCA_013401275.1 Pandion haliaetus | reverse complement strand
CTGCTCTCCAGTCTCACACTGCTTCAGCGCAGTTTTTACCATGGAGTTACGGCCATCTTTGGGAGCCTCTGCTCCACCGTTCATCCCCATGGGCTGCAGGGGGACAGCCTGCCTTCTCACCATGGGCTGCAGAGCCATCAGCCTCCTCAGGCGCCCCCTCCTCCCCCTCCTTCTTCACTGACTCCAGTATCGACAGCGATGTTCCTCTCAGGTTTCCCAACCCCCACACTACCGGTTCCCCTTCTTAAATATGTTCTCCCAGAGGCACTGCCACCGTCACTCCCCTCCTAGAGGTGGTTCCGACATTTTGGCGCATACGACATTTTGGGGCGGCGAATTTTCCAGCAGCTTCTTAAAGGGGCCGCCTCTGCAGCCCCCCTCCCCTGCCACCAAGGAAAACCGCGCCACACAAACCCATAACAGCCATGGATTGAAAAGCCATTCAACATGAGCTCAAGCTGTGCAAGACTCTTGCTCATTGCAATGTACCCCAGATTTTTCTCTTTTAAAAAGCTTATGAAAATTATTTTATCTGTGTTTTCCATCCTATACTGGATATGGTATAGCTGTTTTGTATTGTACTCTTCTTTGCTGCTGCACTCTTTATTGCAGCCAAGTTGCTTTGTACACTTTACTTTATTAGTTAATGGAGCTCTTCAGAAACAGAGGGGGAGGCATTTGCACGTCTTTGAGGCAATTATCCAAAAACTGTATGAGGTATCTTAAGCTTTGTGTAATTCAGAAGCTAAGAGGGAGCCCTTATGCATACTCCAAATTAGGAAATTTCAAGTTCTAAGGGGTTTTATTATTATTTTTAAAGTTCAGCAGAGGTATGTCTTGGTAAAAAGTTCATAAACTTTCTGGGAATGCCTGCAAAGCAGTAGCCAGTACAGGAAGGGGTACTGAAGCTTGGAGGAGCCAGGGATGCTCATGCCAGGGATGCTCATAGAAGTAATGGCTTGGAGGATTCAGTAACTGATGGTTGATGAGGTTGACCACCTGGCACACGAGCTTGGATGAGGTGCCCAGCTTGGTGGCAGGTGGTTTTCTTCCTGAGTATTAGCTTTGTCAACACAAACCCATTAATCAGTTTTAAATAAATGTCACTGTAAATACAGAATCTGGCCTAAACCCGGCAAAGTGCTAAGTACCTCCATCCCTTTTTCAATGAAGCTGGAGTTGCAGGTGGTCTGTCCTTTTGACAATTTGCTATTCTGTGAAGAAGCAGAAAGAAACTGTAAAAGGTTGTAAAAAGCCTATGTTTTTCCTAAAGAACATCTGACCTCATGAAAGGAAAGTTATAGTCTCTCTTCTCTTTGTTACTGGTATTGTAAAACTGGTATTTAAATAGTATTTTCTCCCTGACAACTCAGGGGAAATATAAAAATTAAAACGGTGAAGATAAAAGCAGCCACATTTTCTAGTAACCTCCTCCCCATCTATGAAAAATCCTCAAACAAACCAACCAAACCAAAAAAGCAAACTAAGAAAACCAGGGTTGCTGGCTCATTGATGTAACAGTAAAAAAAAAATCAGAGCTACCGAGAAATTTCTTGTTATTTTCAGTACCGCTCGGTATGTCATTTTTGTGGAGCACTATGTTCTGGTGATGTCCTGCTGATGTAGTAACAGGAATGATCTATCAGCATTGCCATTATAAACTTCATCTTTATAACCTGGATGTGCACATTTGCTGTTACTTGGCATTTCTTATAAAAACATTCAATTTTCTTTTTCATGACGATAATTTTTAAAGTAGAAAAATATAAAAGGTTTCAGAAAGCAAAAAAGAAAGGCAGTTTTAAAAAAGAGAGAATAATCTACAAATGGCAACATTGTTAATTATTTTTAGTAGTAATAGCTGTAAGTTTTATTTGTATTGCAGTAGTGCCATATACTCTGTAGAATTAGGTGCTGTACAAACACTTGAATTTTTTTAAATGGATTTAGTGCTGGCAGAAAGTGTTGGACTGAAAGCCTTATGAATTCTTTTTTTTTTTTTTTTTGCCTTTGACAGTGCCGTAGTAGCTGTCTGAGTTTTGGCTTTTATTGTGATAGATGTTGTACATGTACTCAATTATCTCCATTGTGAAAAGCATTTTAACGCATGCTTACTTTTAAAAGGGAGCTGAAGCACTCGCCATCGGAAAGAGCATATTTGTGGAGCAGAGAACAAGCCTCATCACATAAAGCATGTATTTCTTGCAAAGCCACACTGTAGAGGTACAGCAGAGATATCTGAGCAGCCTTCAGATGGGCTGCTGTGTTTACATGGTGCTGAAGACATGGGCTATTGACTCAGATGCTGGAAGAAGCGCAGCCATGTTAGTGCAAAACTCTTATTGCATTAATCTACAGGTACTCCATGGAGCTACCTGGTTTGGGTGGACTTCCAAGCTAGTGAGGCCATACAGCTGCTAGACCCCAAATCAGTGAGGCCCTGCATATGTTTTCTCCTTGGCTCTTGCCACAGGGGGGATGTATTCCTTCAGCCTAAGGTTAAATTCCCACATATTGTGTTTGGGTTGGGCTGCTAGACCTCTGCAAAGCCCCCATGGAGTTTACAGTCTTTGTACTACCTAATGAAGGAGTAGGTGTCCTATTGGTGATCCCAAAAGAGGCAGAGGGGAAAAAAGGAGCACTTTGTTCTCCATTTTGTGGAGAACATCATTTGGGTATTGGTACCCACTAAGTGGCTTGCCCAGGCTCACAGGGGGGGTTACAGGGCACAGACACAGCTGCAGCATACACACAACTGTGTTTCTGACACGGTTAGTAGCTGATGCCAGGCTCCTTCATTTGTAGTCCAGTGCCTTGCATGGGATTTGATTTGTCAAGAATCCCTCTTGGACGGATGGCTTAATACAGTCTAATTGCTTTTTTCTGCCCTCAACTAAGCTTGTTAGCAGCCAGCCTATAATGTAGTTGAGGATAAAAGCAAACAAAGGAATTGAGGCACTTCTAATTTTAGTAATATGCAGTTTATCCCCTTCTCACTATCTAGTCTTGAGCACCATGATCTCAAATTTACTTTAATTTTTACTTTAGTTTTTATAGATCAACCATTATGTCTCAGGCTGGTTCTAATCACACACATACTAAGTCTTTGGTTGGATGCAGCGTGCCCAGACAAAGCATATTGCTGTCTTTTTTCATGACGGGTCACGCACACTGCTCGTGTAGATTCACATTTAAGCCTCCCTGTCTCATGATGCATTGTGCTGCCTCTAAAGACTAAGTGAGCAGTAACTTTCATTAAAAA
The DNA here is from genome assembly GCA_013401275.1 of Pandion haliaetus. Taxonomy (NCBI): domain Eukaryota; kingdom Metazoa; phylum Chordata; class Aves; order Accipitriformes; family Pandionidae; genus Pandion; species Pandion haliaetus. The sequence goes on along the minus strand of VYZV01007410.1, from coordinate 37,740 downwards.
AAAAATCATAAATATATTTTACTACTTGGAGTTAGTGCAAATGCACAACTGACTCATTGGCTCGATAGATGTAATTGCTCTCAAGGAGCCTTTATGGTCTATTGTTTCAATTATAAGTGAATTACATAGTCCCCAAGTACTTACTCACTCTGCTTTCAAGGAGAGTGAAAAGACCAAGTCAAAGCAGGAAATTAGACAAAAAGGACATCATTTTATTGAAACTCTTCACCTTCCAAGTGAGGACAGTAAACACATCAAGATCAGTCCAAGCCATTCGTGAATGACATATTTTATCCATCTGAAACTATCACAAGCCCTCAATTGTATAAATTCAGATGCTGAGAAAGGAAGGCAAAAATTGAGCATAAAGTACACATGGAAAAGACAAAGTTCATGAGGGATGAAGCAAGGAATAGAATGAAATAATCTTCCTTCCTGTGATAAGTGATTGGGCAAAAGGAAAAGGAATTAAAAACAACGACTGGTATTAGATCTCTGGGAAGCTGAACTGTATTTTGAAGGACATCCTGCTGTTTTTCCTGAGTAGAAAACGCTTCTGGGATCTGCAACTTCCAGTACCACACGCTCACCATCGGAAATCGTGACATTCTTCAAGAAACTATAGCAAATGCTAAAATTAGGCAGGAGAAGCACAGATATGATATTGCTTTGTAAAATAAGACTTTCAGGTAACAGTCCTCCCAAGACAAAGGACAACATATGGCAATGCTTTAGTGACAACTTTGAATGAGTTTATCATAAATAAGAGAATGGAAATAGTCTGCAATAACAGAACAACGCACAAACAATAAGCAAAGATATTCTGTGTATTTCCTCTATGAAGTCTCTGAGAAGGGATGATATTATAATAGTTATCAAATTTACACATAAAAATATTGGTGTTTTAACCTATATTTCATCAAGAACAATTAATTTATAAGCTGGAATGTGAATGCTTAGGTGAATCCCTTGGGATTTTGGATCAAAAGATGTTCACATGTTTAATTTTCTAGAAGAGCATTGATGGCTTTTTTCCAGGGTAAAGGACTATTATGGGTTTGTGTGGTGCGGTTTTCTTTGGTACTGGGGGAGGGGGCTGCAGAGGTGGCTCCTGTAAGAAGCTGCTAGAAGCTCCCCTGGCTCCAAAGAGTCAGACCCGCCTCTGGCCCAGACAGGGAGTGGCGGCGGCAGCACCTCTGGGAGAACAGATTTAAGAAGGGGAACCAGCAGTGTGGGTGTTGGGGAACGTGAGAGGAACACCTTTGCAGATACTGAGGTCAGTGAAGAAGGAGGGGGAGGAGGGGCGCCTGAGGAGGCTGATGGCTCTGCAGCCCGTGGTGAAAAGGCAGGCTGTACCCTTGCAGCCCAGGGAGGTCCATGGTGGAGCGGAGGTTCCTGGTGATGGCAGTAACTCCATGGTAAAAACCACGCTGGAGCAGTGTGTGATTGGAGAGCAGCCCGTGGAAAGGACCCGTGCCAGGGGAGTTCGGGAAGAACTGANACGAGTGAGGAATCTTCCCCCTGAGGAAAGGAGCGGCAGAGACAATGTGTGGTGAGCTGACCCCCCCAACCCCCATCCCCTGTTCCCCTGCGCCGCCGGGGGGAGGAGGGAGAGAGAACTGGGAATGGAGCTGAGCCGGGAAGGCAGGAAGGGTGGGGGGGAGATGTTCTGATGTTTTGTTTTCCTTCCTAATACCCTTGTTTTTTTGATTTGATTTGTAGTCAATTAAATTGCTTTTGTTTCTTCCCCAAGTTGAGGCTGTCTTTTGCCCGTGACCATAAGTGGGGAGTGATCCCTCCCAGTCCTTGTCTCGACCCACGAGCCTGCCTTTGGATTTTCTCCTCATCCCAATGTGGCCAGGTGAGGGGGTGGGGGGTGAGTGAGCGTCTTCGTGGTGCTCTGTTACCGACTGACCTGAAACCGAAATCATGACAAGGACCCTCTGAAAAATCCCATATTCAACTGGGATCAAGAAGATTATATCAGCGGAAACATTGTTCAAGTATAGCAGAGCTGTGTGCACTGCCAACATCCCACAGCCACTAAACAGATAAAAATATACAGAGTGGTTTGTGGTGTTAATGAAAGAAAATCCATAACTCCTTCAAAAGGGAGTGGAATTTCTTTTTCGTGTCGTTTGGAGGCTCTGCACTTTGGTTGTGAACTGTGTCTGGGTGCTTAAATTGTGGACATGATTCTTGCGGAATTTCCTGGTGGTGGTTTTCTCTGCCCAGAGGGTAGGTTAAAACATCTCATGGAAGAGATTACAGGGAAGGAAGTGGAGAAAACTTGGGGTCCAGAGATGGATTCAAGAATGAGGGAAGGCTGTACAGACAACTCAGAATTTGCATACTCCTGCTGAACAGGAGAGCCGGGAAGGCATTGCTGCTCTGGAGGACCAACTAAACAACTGTAAAGTTTAGTCAAAGAGACAAACCCAAGCAGGAAAACATGGATAGACAAACAGACTTCGTGCCTGAAAGTTTATAGAAGGAAAACTAACACTGTGCCCTGCCAAAAGAGGAGAAGAGACACGATTAACCCTAATCAGACACTGAGACCTACAGTGAGAATGTGATACACAGAAGAAAACAAGAGCTGCTGAACAGGGAGCCACAAAAACTATCCTACTCAGTATGCTTTTGCCCACAGTTGATCAACAGGAGAATACTTAGGACAGGGCAAGTCCTCCATCGCAGCACACAGTGCCACATGAAGGCTTGCTGGGAAGCATCTTGATGGAGCTGGGTTCCACAGTTGTGGACTTTCTCTAGTTTTTGAGGTCCCTTCTCGGTCACCCAGGGGACATGCATGCAAGAGATCCTCTGGCAGCACCTGCTGGATTGGGGCTGAGAGAAAATACGTGAAAGAGAACCTGCTTTTGGAAAGGAATTCTCCTAAGCTGTGCTGGGTCTGGGGACGTTTTTGGCAGTAGAAGGTGTCACTGCAGCCTCCTGGAGGTCTGTAAATTCTAGCAGCAAGGCCCACCAGATTTAGGCATCTTTGACATCTGGTTGTAACTGAGAAGGACTACTGGGAACCACACTTTGGATTTTGGGCAAGGCCACATATTAGGGCTCTAGACAAGTGAAAGAATGTGCATGGCATGGCTGCTTTTCAGTCTGAAACTGGTGCTGCCAGGGACATGTGTCTGATAAGAACTCTTTCCCTTTATCTTTGCCCCTGATTTTAGGTGGCTACACTGACCTCAAGCCCCACAGTAGGCACTTTTGTATTTGATTGCCTTCCAGTCCTGAGGGATTTCTAAGCAACTGTCTGCCAGGTCTCCAGTTCTGGACTGTTTCACCTCCATGCAGGGCAGTGTACCAGGTTACTGCTTCGCAGCTGTCCTAACAACTAAAACCATCCAGGGACCACACTTTGGTCCTGAAGGCAAGTGTCATGGCAACACTAATACAGATAAACATCCCCACACACCTTCAAAACAGGGTACCACATCCAGTTTACCAACTGGAAACCATCCAGGGTTCAGTGTCCAGCTGATCTCTGACATTTCCCTTGTTCTGAAGCTCTCTCTGAGTCATGTCACCATCACCACCATCAGAGATGTTATAATTTCTGATGTACTAATTTCTCCAGCCACTGGATCACTGTCTGGGGCTTTCTCATGCATAATGGCCAGCTGAGACTCTCTCTGCTAGCACCATGCCACAATTCAGAGGTGATATCACTCTTCCAGAATTACAGTGTCATGTGGCCTTTAGGTTACACCTTGTGAAACCAATGCTGCTTGCAATCATCAGCACCTGGGGCCCAGAATGGTGTTGAGGTTTTCCTTTGACTGTATCTGTCTCTTCATGCATCCTTAAATCCCCCAGAGACTTTGTTACTAGTGAGGTGTATGTTTGTTTTTATTCTGGACAAAATGCCAGCAGATTACATTTATTTTTCTCTGGGGCTGTACAGAAATTTAAAAGCACTAAATACAGCTCACAGTCTGACTCTCTCTTTTTTAAGCTTTATTAGTAATTATTATTTTAATCCCATTCTTTGCTACTCATGGGACTAGCGATGATGGAAACTTGAATTGACATATCTAAACCACACACAATGCTAGAATTCAGATTCAGAGACTTGTGGTGTGCAGGACTTAGCTATGTCAGCTATACCCTGTCTAACAAACTGACTCAGTGTGCAAGGTCACCTCTTATCTGTAGCATCTTCTGGCAGAATTAATTTAGGGAGTTATCTAGGACAGGTACATTGTTTCCTCTAGTTAATAGTTAGTAACTGTCTAGCTACTGGGGACCTATGTTTGCTCAGTATCAACACAGGCTCTTTGACCTGACTTCTGGTTCAAGTAGCATACCTCAAAGGCTTTTTCTCATTGTTTTTTCATTTGCCACTTCTCTGGCAGGTTTTTTTTTTGTCTTATTTGATTGCTACATGATATTTTGATTTTTTTTTTTTCCTTTCAAAAGTTTTCACTAACTATATGGGTTCCCATCCTCTCTCCCAGCTGGCATATCTATACTCCAGCTCCCACCCCTCCTGCTCATGGGAGGAAACCTGCATGTGCGGGCCAGAAGGGCACCAAGAAGACCCTCAGGTTGCACAGCTGAGGACCAGAGCTGCAACTGGTGCTACAAGATGTCTCCCCACCAAGCACTCTGCACTGGTCTGTGGGTGTTTTTGAAACTCCCAGCATACAAGCTGGTGCCCATGCAGCAACAAGTCGCTCCTTTCCTCTAATGTGTTGCTGTAACACCGTATAAGACACCCAGGACTAATATGGGGTGGGGGTGTGTGGGGGTATATGTTTTTGTTAGACACCAGCTATTTCCTGGAACAAATAGTTGGATTTACACCACTGTCGAGAGAGTTCAGCTGACTGCTGGGATATATGCAAATTGTGCAAGAGAATAAAAGCAAATCCAAGAAAGTATGTAAGGGAATAATGAGATAGAGAATAATTCTTTATAACGATAGAATTATAATAATAACATAATTCAGAGTATAAATTATTCTAAATAAAAGTATTACTCTAAATATGTTTTTGAATAATAACCTTAAATAAGTCTACATAAAATGGCATGAGAGTGACAGCTGGGCTTTATAGCCAGCATAACTGAAAGCAGTTTTTCAGAGTGATTTTGGATAAAGAAAAGGGATTTGAATAAAGATCTCTTACTTCTACCTGACCATAGAATAATTTCCCATCTTCACATTTTCCAGACATTTTAATAAAATACAACATTACTTTGTCCAGATCACTAGATCTCTAAGTGATGGTTTATTCTTTGATAAGCCACTGGGCTGTGCTATTACTCTACTTCTTAAGGTTTCTTGGCTCGTATATCAGCTTCCAACATGTTGTTTGGAACAATGGCTACTTCTAGTGGCAGATTTAAATTATACAGTTACATAAGAATCTGGTCAATAATTAATGCCACAATAGCAAATAATGAGCTTAATTCTAGCTCAGTCACAATCTTTGTTTTCTTTGTGTACCTGTAAATGCATACAGTAAACCAATTACTGTTGGATCAAAATAGTTTTCAGGCACGTTAAAAGTATCTAGTAATGCAGATTACTTTTAATTGAATGCTGCAGTCCAGCTACCAGCTTCTTTGCAACCAGATGCTCTGTTCTGTACAGGTAAATGGAAAATTTAACTGAAATTAAAAAAAAAGAAGGCTTAGCTTCAGTCCATGTTTTTGTCCATTTTTTTTACAGTGTTGTCTCTTGGAGTTGATCTCATTCAGTGAGCATCCAGGTTCATCTCTGTATTGTACGGGCTTGCTTTTTAAAGGTGTTGCTCCATAAAAGTATGCAGCAGTCAATATATTGAAATATTAATAATTCTTTAGCCAGAGCAAAAAGATCAAGCCAGTGGAAGTAACCTACTCCTCTCTGGCAGCCTGCTTGGTCCTTTTGATGTTCAAGGTTGCACTCTATATTGCTTTTTTTTTTTCTTCTTTTTTTTTATTTTCAGTGATCGAGCTGCAGTGCAAGGTGATAAAGATTCCCTTCTGTGCTCACTGAGCTTTAGCTTTTGTCAGCTGCTCAGCCCCAGATTTTCTTCCAGGATAAAATCCTGGAAATTCTGTGTGTGAGTTACAAGACAGTGTGATTTACTTGCCAATATACTTTCTCCTCTTTCTCAAGTTATCCACAATTGTAAAATACTTATGAAGTCTTCTTATTAGACCCATGTAATGCACCAAATCTGCTTGACCGTGGCAGCATGAAATCAAGAAATAAATTTCACATTCTCAAAATACAGCTTTGAGGAACATAATGCCTCTGGGATTATTCTGTGTGTTTTATATTGTGGCAGGGCTACTAATCATGAACTGAGATCCCATCACATAAAGTACTGTAAAACACAAAACCAGACAGTAATGGCCAAGATCTTACAATATCTAAGTAGTTTACTAGGGCAATTTGTGCTGTGATTAGTACATCTACAGGGTCTTCAGATCAAGAAATTCAATGGGTTAGGCATTATCTTGAGAGAGATCCCAAACAGGACTGGCTGAAAAGAATGCCTAAGTGCTTTTTCAATCTGGCAAATAGACCAGGGCTGTTAAAATGTGAAAATGTACTGGTGGACTCTGCAGCATGTCATGTGATCTCAGACCAGACCTCACCAGACACATGTTTACCCCAGCTGGTGGTGTCTCGAGAGGTCACAGGCTCCATGGCCAAGGAATGACCCATCCTAGGTAGTATTTCTACCTAGTCTGATTTGAGGTTTGACAGGGGAATAATGTTTGAAAACTTGTTTTTGCACTGACCAAGCTGCAGAGGTTACGCAGCACTTGAGATTCCAAGATTGTCAATTTATTATCTCTCGGGAACATTACATTTGCTGTAATATCTTGCAAATGGCTTTAATTTTAATGCACAGCTTGATCTATAATTAGTTAACAAGTCTCTCTTGAGCCAGCTATGACAATGATTACTAATTTTTAGTAGCATATTTATAGAACTGGTCACTAAGATATATGTCGTTCCTCATCTCTACTGCTGTCCTGGAGCATGTAATTATTTTACTGGATCTAGGGACATAGCTGAAAATAATTCTTTAAAGATATTATTAATAACACAGTAGCCATTAAAATAAATTTTAAAAATAACTAATTTACCTTTTTCCATTAGTAACATTTATTCACTGATTACATTATGCAAGGTCTGGACAGTGGAGTATGATATTCAGAGCTTCCTTTATAGTTATTGTAATATTTTGGTTCTCCAGGACTATTATAATCAGGCTGCAAACATACTTTTTAGAGGCAAACAAATGACTGTTTTCACTATGCTTTTGACTTTTCCCTGAATCACATATTGCTAATGATTTTTACGTGGGATTGATTTTGATCTTTGGTGCCAAATGTGTCCTGATAAAACAGTGACTTGATGTATTTTAAAGACACTTCTTCTGACACATCTTTGGAGCCCTGGAAGAGAGAGGTTGCCTCTGGGGGCAGATGCAGTGGACAGAGGGGAGTGTTTTTTTCTCCTGCGGGTGGAAGCATCCCAGTGCAGGTCAGTTTGTGAAACATCCCTCCCTGCAGGGTCAGCTCCTCGCCCTCCGAAAGAGGCTTTAGCATCCTTCGCACACAGACATTCACTTTCACATTCTAACAAGATTTCTAGAGGGTCGACCACGTTCACCAAGGGTGTTGTCCTGAGGGATGCGGCTCTTGGAAGTGCATCACCCTGAGCTGCCGACAGGAAAGCGGCTTATTATCAAGCTGCCTCTCTCTTCCAGAAAAGGAAAAAGCCTGATTTCTTGCTTTTAATCCTTTTTCACACTTTTCTGAAAATAAATTAGATATTTCAGTGCCACAGGGTCTGCCAGCAAGGACTTATCCTGCCACCCGAAAGGACACTAGGTACCATTAGCTTTTGGCTTGCCTTTTTGCCACGTCTCCCCTTCCCCTCTGTACCAGGGCACTGTGGACATGGTGCTGTGACACACCCAGATGTGGCCTTGCCCTGCAGAAGGCATCTGTTCCCTCTATGGTACCACTTGTGGTGACATCCCAAATATCTCAGCCAATGGACAGATTCCAGATGGTCTACTAGTTTCCTAGGAATATATACCCTGGTCAGTGGTGTAGCAGAAGGTGATGAAATAAACTTCTCTTGGATGCTCATTTCACGGGTGCCCTGAAAGATATTGCAGTGAGGGGCAAGAAAAGAGTACCAGGCACTTTTTTATGCAACGCAGTCAGATGTGTGCTACTTAGCTTGCAACTTTTGTTCCCAGTGAGTGCTTTTCAATGTCCTTGCCCAACAAGTGCAGACTTCTCCTCTCTTATCCCAGCCACCTCCTCATAAAACAGTAATTCTAACTTGGAAACAAACTTGAGTAACTCTCATAAACAGAGCCTGTGTCAGTACAGTTTTTGTGAAGAAAATACAATGTGAGTCAGACAGAGCTGCAAAAGCAGGGGGTTTGCAGAAGGACCAAGTACGGGCATAGATGTTGGATGCTTAAAAGAGGATGTCACTGTCAGAGATTCTCCACTTTAAAGTGCAGTTATCATCTGGAAAGTGTAAAAGTGACATCCTGGTATGCCACATTTATTCCTCCTCCGCAATTTCTATTCCAAATTCACTCAGTCTTCAAGTCAATACCATGTTTTTTTCTCTGACTGCCAGCACAGCTAGCTCAGCCTGTTACCTGAGAATCAAGCTGTGTTCTTTCTGCTTATTAAAACATTGCTAACTGCAAAGCTTCTGGAATCAGACATTAACTGGCAATACTGTGGGAGAGGCAGGAGAGCTGGGCATGACATGGCTAGCACATTCCTAGCTACAGGAAAGAGAGAGAGAGTAAAAAAACAAACAGTCCTTAAACTCAGCACATATACCCCAGGAGACCCACAGCGAACACATATTTACAGCACCTAGGTTCCATTGTTATGCAGTTACTTTTCTGACTATCACTACATTTCACGATGGAACAGCTAAATAGGGAGCCAAAGAGCCCCCTACTCAAGTCCCAGCTGTGCCAGATTTCCAAAGGATTCATTATAGAGGAAACAGGTGAAAAAAACCATGCAGCCAGGATTTATTTACTGTTGACTTGCTCTGTCATCTCTAAACTGCAGCACCTCCTGCAGCATGTAAAGCTGGCCAAGGTACACTTACTCCTTTTCTTACATTGTGTGTGTTTAGTTGCTGAGAGAGTTTAAACAGTATCTTCACAAGGGGATTAAGATTTCTGGATAAAAGGAGGAAATGAGAAATGACGAGTGAACAAAAGCTTTAAATAGTTCAGAACTTGTGCTGGATTCAGAAGAGCATCACAAAGTCCACATGCTTATCTGGAGCTTAGCCGAAGTATATGAACTCCTAGTATCTGCAAATGCAAGCAGGGGCTCTCATGAGGTCTCCCAGGCATCGGTGCTGCTCATCCTACCTGGAAACACTGTAGGCTTGAGTCATCACTGCTTTGCACCCCATGTAGCCACGTATTTCTGCGAAGCCTGAAAGCAAAGAAGGTCCAAAATGCTAGAGTTTTACAGTGTTTCAGCACCTTCTTTCACACACAGGCACAGAAATGGATAATGAACTGTTCAGAGCTGCTCAGTCTGGTTCTCATCCCAGATGCTTTACTGATGTCTAGAAAACACTTGCCTTCCTCGAGGGCAATATGGCTACTGAAGACAGCAGATGAGCTGCTTTGGACAACTTTCTTGGTTTAAGTCCAAAACATATAGAACCAGTGAGCCTTTTGGGATCTTAATTTCTTCCAGGTGAAGACTACACAGCTAACAGGTCCACTGCCTGGAAAATTATAATCTGATAATCTGATAACTGTAAATTATCTGCCATTTTGGTGGTCTCCAAAGGAAGGTCAGAGTTTGTACATAGAGGATGTGGTCCCTGACTGCTCATCGTGAGCCCACTACCTGTGGCATCATGCAATCTGACTGTATCAGTTACTGGGGTGGCTGTCTTTGGGCCAAACTTGAAAGAAGGTTAATGGCCTTAACCAGTTACTGTGTGTCAGCTGATTTGCAATAAGTCTCCATGTGCATGAATCACAGAATCACAGAATGGTTGAGGTTGGACGGGACTTCTGGAGGTCATCTGGTCCAACCCCCCTGCTCAAGCAGGGCCACCTAGAGCTGGTTGCCCAGGACAATGTCCAGATGGCTTTGGCTTTGGAATATCTTCAGGGACTGGATACTCCACAACCTCCCTGGGAAACCTGTGCCAGCGCTCAGCCACCCTCACAGTAAAAAAGTGTTTCCTGATGTTCAGAGGGAACCTCCTGTGTTTCAATTTGTGCCCATTGCCTCTGGTGCTGTCAGTTAAAGAGATTGTGTGTAACAGCCTGCAGTGAACCAAGCAGATAGAAGCTAATTCATGTATTTCATTCTAGTGTCCAACTGAGGTGTGTAGCACAGGACAGTGCCTGGCAAAATCTTTCGTTTGTTTCAGGGGAAGAAAGATGTGAGTCTTGCAGCTCATGCTGAACCATGCTCAGCACTGTCAGCATCTTGTGGATACAGGGTTTGGCACTGGACATATCTTTAATTGCAAAGGTGTGAAATATTGTCTTCAGTCAAATTGACAAGCATTTTTCTTCCAGAATTTAGTCTTCAGACCCACAAATCTCAGCACCAAGTGCAACACAAATCTTTAAAAACAAGCAGTGGTTAGGACTTTCTGCTTTTAATTCTTTTCTAACCTTTGCTGAGATTCTGTTCTTTAAATAGCTGCTACAACTACCTAATTTCCCGCCCCAGTACTGCCAGCTGTTCCTTACTGAATTCAATTAATTAATTAATTAATTTTTATTATTTAATTGTTTTTTCTCTGCTGAATGGTGGAAAGTAATATCTATGTCACAGTGATACAGCAGTAACTCCAGGCACCAGCCCTGGTGGTGTCATGGTATGTTACAGCAGGCAGCCACCAGCTCCTAGAACCAGCCCTGGTGATATCATGTCTGTGTCACAGAAGAGAGAACATTGGTGGTGGCTGTGTCACAGGGTAGGTTGGTGGTGTGGGTGCTGCAGGATAGGTATAAAAAGGGCTGCTCCAGACCAGGCTGGCAGACAAGAAGCCAGGTGGCGAAGGGCTGAGAGTGGAGGGCAGGGGCGGGCTGGGCAGGGGCTGCCCATGGTGATGGAGGGTGGCTGCTCCTCCTCTGTTGCTTCTCCTGTTTATTACAGCTGGACGCCCGGACAGGGACCTGACCAGACCATGGCACACTCCTGTTCTCTCCCTCCTCCAACAGAGTCAGAGAGCTGCCAGCCCACTACAGGCTGATAGCCCTAACCTATACCCTGTTACAGTCTTACAGTGAGCTGGGAGCTCACTCCAGCCATGGCAAAGCCATGCAACCTTTTTCCCCAGGTAGCCAAGGGCTGGGCCACACAGGAGTTCCTGACACCAGCCCTAGCGTCCAGGTCACAGCAAGGAAAATACTGGTGGTGGCCTGTGTTGCAGTGGGGTTGGTGACATGGTTGGCCCAGGACAGATGTCTCCCTTCCTTCAGGGACACATGGGATAGACAGCCTTGATGTGAGGCTGGGAGAGCCCTGGGCAGGGAGGCAGTGGCTGTCTGTGGCAAAGGGGAGTGGCTGCTCTGTTCTTTGATGCTGCTGTCTTTGACAGCTAAATTCTCAGACAGGGACATGACCAGATAATGGCATGCACCTGTCCTCTCCTTCCTGTACCACTCAGCTATACAGTGTTGCAACTTTCTACAAGGACATTGACCTAAGGATAAGGAAACACACATAGCCCTAGTCTGTACCCTGTTATGGTCCTACAGGCTGCTGGAAGCTCCCTGTAGCTGTGGACAAAGGGAACTTCATACCACCCATCACCTCTGTATCCTGTCATGGTCTTACAGGCAGCTGGAAGCTCTCCATAGCCATGGACAAAGGGAGCTCCACACCACCTACCATCTCTGTGTGGAACTTATCTCAAAATGAAGTTTGAGATTCATGAACCCATTGGCTGGTTCTTCTGGTTTGTGCTGTCATTTTGGGGAAACCTTTTGGGGCATTTCTTTTTGCATGTGTTGCATGAGCCTCAATATCTTAGGAAAAGAGCCTCCATTGGCAGGCTCTTCCAGACAGACCACCTCTTTGACGGCAAGGACTCACCTTTTGATAGCTCTTGGCACATGTACCTTTTAAATTTTTGGAAACACGCTCCAATCTTTCACCCTCATTCCAAGTTTCCTTTTGGGTAGCAGCTTTTGTTACCTGATGGCAAAACTGCTTTTACTTACATAAGGCCAGAGACCCTGCCATGCTTTTCTCACTAAACAAAGAGCAGAAACAAAAGGGAATGGCAAAAGAGCATCACAGAAACCCCATCACCCTGTCTCCCCCAACACCCTCCCCTTCAGCTGCAGAAGGACAACAGAACAGTGTTGTTCTGCAGTAGAAATGCTGGGAAAAGGTCAGGTTGGCTTCTCTGTGATTAAAATAGCACCTTGCAATCACAAATAGCCAGTGGGATCAGATAAGCTTTTGAGGACACCTTGGCAGTTCAGCATGGAGACTTTGGGTATGCTATTTCAACTGAGACATGTGGTGCACACAGTACACCCTGTTTGTACAAATCTCTCATTACATTAGTTTTCTTATACCTTCATAGAAAATGCAGAGAAACAGCAACACAGCGTTGAGACCCTTTGGAGGGGCAGCCCCTTGGGTTTGCACTGTGGCTGTTAGCCCCAGGTATGATGCAGTTCGGTGCAGAAGGGACATTAGCAAGCAGGTAGGCTGTGGCACTCAGCAGTTTTGGTCTGCTTTGGGCCACAGCAGGCACCTGGCAGTACCAATGTATTTGTTAGACCTATGCTCTGATCAGCTGCTGCATTCCTGGCCAGGAAGAGCCCAGGCTCCCCATCAATCCAGTTCCTATAATCTTTGGGAATTCTGCCTGAAGATAGGAAATGAGCAGGCTGTGCTGTTCTTCTTTCATGAATCCAGACCAAAAATTACTTTCTTACATGAGCAAGCACTGGAGTGGAACTAGAACAAAATGTCCAGGGGACAACTATTCCCTGCTATCGCTTGCAGGGCTTCCAAAGGCAGCACATTCACACTTTCCACCACACTGAGCTAGATGGTGCGTCTCAATGCAGAAGAGGTCAAGAAGTATTTGTTTGCTAAATGAGTCAGGAAAGAAGAAGATGAATCAAGAAATAATTGCAGGGCTCAGTAATGCATCTGACAGGTCAAAAGGAAAGAATGCAGAACCAAATACAAGCAAACAGACGGATGAAGCTCGAGACCCTGATATTCTGCTGTGGACCCCAACAGAATTAGCCTTCTGGGGATGACTGTAAGTGGTGTGTGGAAATTTAAATACTGCCTGTACTTAATGAGCTCTTCACAGGATGTAATACCACACAAGGAGGACTATGAGCATCCAAGCAGCCCTTTCCAGAACCCAGCCCTGCTCTTGAAGGCTTATCAAAAAGACTCAAACGAAAGAACAGATAGATTAACACAACGATAGCAAAATGCTGGCACCACCCCTGACTGCTGTTATACTTCCTTGCCGTGTAGGTAATGGAGCATGTTATTAGCACCAAACATTCGTATCAGGATTCTCTCCCTGCAAAGCCATGTGCCTGTGCGTTAAGAGAGCTAATCCCAATCCAAACTCTACTCCTATGAAACAGTCACTAGAAGGCAGCACGCCTTGCTGGGTACCACCTTTGCAAAATGGTAAATTATGCTAAGTTTGATGATGTGGTTATGCTGATGTTGAGGTCCCCAGAGGATTCTCTCCTTCCCAGCCCTGACACTTCAGATACTTTATGAAGAGAGAAAAATTCAGTTTGAATTCTTCAGCTTCATGGGATAAAAAGTCCAATTTCCCTCCTAAACACCACTGGAGGATGAGGACAGGATCCATTATGCTGAAACTGCTTGGGTCAGTGCTGATTTTAGATCCAGGTCTAGACTCTGAATGTTGCTGCCTGCAAAACAGGACCAGTGAGATAGGAAGAGATGGAGTGGTACAACTGCTGATTTAAATAGTATTGCTCTGCTGCAGTTGAGGGTCTGGCCTAACCCCTCTTATGAACAGAGTTACTTGAAAATCCGATGCTTTCCTTTGTGGTCTATTTTTTTTTCCCTCTGTCTCATGCACTCCATATATAAAGGTATCTGTCTTCCTATGAAGGGAGTGAAAAGATTAATTTTTTAAGTCAAATATTCATGACTCCCAGAGAAGGGAGAGGAAGTCACCTGAAGATCATTTATTACGGGCAAGTAGCTGAGGTTCCTGTGGAAAAAGGTATAACTGCAAATCTGTGACACAGAAGATTTCTGACAAGGAATGAGTCATCTCCTGTCCTCCCTGTCACACACCTGGAATTAAGATCATTGATGGGTAACAACCCTGTCACACGACAGCTCATTTTCCATTGATTTCAGTGGCTGCTGTTACAAATCTTAGGGTTAGATTATCCAGAGAAGATTCCAGAGCATCCCTGTAATGGCTGTGATAAGGCATTGTGATAAGGTAGGGGATTAAAGGACCTCGTATCCTCCTGGGGAAAACCAGACAACTTTGCAAAGTCAAAAGGACTGTGCTGATCCACACTGGCACAACAGCCAGCTTAAGAGTGCTTTACAGGGGGATTTTCCATTTGGCTTAAACTAGGCAGGTAAACTAATTACGTGAATGAATGTTTCCGGCTGAGGCAATATCAGACATTTGAATGCATTTAGCCAATGAACTATTAAGTACAGTATATCTTTAGCATCACAGGAGACAATAAGTTACCTTGCATGGCAGCTAATCATTGCTACCTCAGCTCTGCTGGCTCAGTCCCTTTGCGTGGAATTACACCCACTCATAATCGGGCCATTCATGCTCAGTCATGCATACAGCCATCTCCGAAGAGACACAGTCCTACTAATCACCATGTCTACTCTCACTTAGGCTGCCATTTGGAGCATGATTCAATACTAAAATGGATCTCGGCAGCACAAGAAGCCTGTCTTGTACTCCAGCTCATTTAATGTAGCAGTTCCCTACTCCAGTCATTCATCTGGTGCAGAGTAACACTATCATTGCAAACACTGCTCACCGTAACATTAACTGTCTGCTGCATTGTTGCATAAGGCCAGTTTGTGAGCTTTAAAAATATGATGCAAAAAGGGTGTAGATTTTCACAGGCATTGAAGTGTCTTATGAAAGCAACTTGCACCTGTAGAGAGTTTTGAAAGATTCACTTTGAATTCTTAAATTCATGGGTAACACTTTGGGATAGTCTGGCAGATTGGCTCTTGGCTCAGTGCTTGTGCTGCGGAGCCAGGGCTGATGCCATGCAAAGTCGCCTGTATGCTTCCATGTCCCAAATCTCTGAGCTTCAGGCTGCTGCGTGGCTATTACCTTGTACCAGTGCCTGAAACATGTCTGCATGATGCTTCCAGGGCAAAGAAGACCAGGTTTCCTCCAACAGCATTTTACCAATATTGTTTGTGCCTTCTTGCTCAGGAGGGAGAAAGGATGAAGAAATTATCACCAGAGCTTTAAATAAAATTTCCTTCTTTCATATATTCAGGAAGCTCTCTTCCTCCCCCTGCACAGCCCATGGCCCAAGCCCTGTTTTTTTCTGAGGGCTGAGAGGCATTTTCTTAACTTTTCATCTTTTATTTTAGGCTGCAGTAAAGTTTTTGTGCAGGACTGGCCATGCTGTCTCTGATGAGTGGCTGTAGCTCAGCACTGGGGATCTATTTCTCAGTGTGCCTTGTACCTTGACATTGTTACCTGCAATTCCCAAAGCTTGTTGGTGCCAAAGATAGTAACGTCCTGGATGTGCTAGTGAAATATTTGGATTTTTTTCAAAGTTACTCTTAGGTGTTTCTGTTTAAGTGGTCTTTGCTTTTCCTTGGTCATGTCTATATAGGGACAATCAGGAAAGTTGATTTAAATTAACTAAAGGCAGGAGTTTAAAGTGAATTAGCTAAATTGCATTAGACCTCCGTTTCACAATTAAAGTGGCCTTAATATGACTTAGCCTTGGAAGAGAAGTAAACCAAATCAAATCAAAGCCACTTTAATTCTGACAGTTCCCACAAAGGGCTTTAATTAATGCAGTTTAACTAATCCACTTAAAAATTCAGATCAACTTTTCTGAGCGGCTTCATGTAAACAAGCTCTTACAACTGCTCTGCACTGAAATGATTTAGCTTGGTTGGATAGTTTTCCCTCATAAGATAAATCTGTGCAAGGCTTACTCTGGTGGAAGTACCACTACAGAGGCTTGCACTTGGGTAACTATATCAACTGGAAAAGTTGCTTAAATATAAATTCAGGCTAGTTTAGCTCTTTGTAATGCCTACTAGCTCCAAGTTACTGTGCTTTCATACCGTTATGCACACACACACAAAAATACTTACTCATCAGTTTAGGAAAGGAAAGAGAAAATGGTGGTATGCAGTCCTATTTCTCTCCTTTGGTTAGCGCACAGGTCAGCTGTGTTGGTAAGTAGTTGGTATAATTTGCATTGTGCCCTAGTGAGTCCGTATACGGCATGCAGGCAGGCTGCAATCAAGCTGGGATTTATCTTAGGTGGGATGAGACTTACATTAGCACAAAACTCATTTACCTCAATGGGCCTTAGAATGGTATGAATTAGGTTATACAGTGATTTTGACTTTTTTCTTTCTTTTCTTTTTTTTTGTTTTTCTATGCACACCTCCTATTTGGCTAGTGTCAATTCTGGCTGGCATCACAGCAAAGGACATGGCTTACAAACAACAAAAATCACAGATAACATTGGCCCAGGAAAAAAAAACTATTTCAGCCAAAACAGACATTTAGTCAATCTGAAGTGTATCTCATCAGCGTGCACATCAATCTGGCCCATTAAATAGTACGTCCTTTAATTCCTTCTGCCTTTGTGAACAATTCCCTTTGTAGCTAAAATGCTTGATGAAGGTAGTGCAGCCTCTTTTTTAGCAGGAATATGGATGTTTGACTTTCTCAATTAGCTGAAAGTCCTTCAGCAGGGGGTTCCCCAAGGCACGTAGCATTCCTTTGCTGGTGACCCTGACTCCTGTGCTGCTTTACCCTGGCAGAGACAGCAAAGTGCAGACTTTTCAACAGGATTTCTTCACTTTTCCCAAAGCTTGCCAGTCTGCCAGCTTGAAATGTCATCCCCTTTTTTTTGGGGGGGAATAATCTGGCTATTCCAAAGTACCCTTCTCACTGCACAGATCCCCATACCAGTCTGTGCTGTGCTCTCCCTTCTCTCCCTCCTGGATCATGTCTGATGGTCCCCACATGCTGCCAACCCGCAATTCCTTGGTCTGGACCAGGGCAGGCACCCTGACTGCAGATAGCAGAGCTCTCACCTTTCATCACATTTATTAGGCTGTATCTTTGTGAAAGAGCTCCTCTGAAATAACTCGGGCAACTGCAATGCTATAGCAGCACTGTACACAAATAAAATATTCCTAGTGAAAAAAAGTGTCAACATCACCTCTGCTGGATCAAAAGTCATGTCAGAGAAGATATCAAAGCATGAAAATCTGCTTGCATAAAAAAAGCCAAAAGCCTGAAGCCATCCCAACCACCTTCAAACAAGCTGGGAGTCTGCACACAGAGCTGCTACACAGTGGTGGTGGATCAAGAGGTAACAGAATTTCTAGCCAAACTCCTTCAGCTGTTGCCATCTTCTCCCAGAGCTGTTTTCAAACTCTGCAAAGTCTAACTTTTTGGGGAAAAAAAGCCATTTCACAGTGTTGGAAATCCTACTTGATTAAAAGACTTGGCTCCTGTCAGGTATAGTTTCCTTTAAGGCAAAGAAGCAGGAGTCATCCCATTGCAATCAGAGATGAAATCTGTAAGGAAAAGTTTTTCTGCCTGGATTTTGCAGGTGTGGGGAGCAGCTGGCTCTGGGGATGGGTAATGGGTTACACAGGCCTCCAGCTCAACATCGTTAGCTCAGGTGCAACTCAGGCAGGAGGAACCTGCAAGTTGCTCAGTCTGATGCCGCACACAAGATGGTTTCCAAGCCCTTAAAAATCATGATTTTTTTTTTCCCGTAAAGAATTTGCAATCTAACAGACAAGATGTACTTTAGGCATCTTTGAAACAATTTTCCCGTGGAAACAATTTGATTCACTACATGTGACACAGCACTGAAGGCTGCGAAGTCCCCCATGGGGCTGCAGATGGCCTCAGCAGAGCTGTTATTCACACAGGTGCCCATGGGGTGTGTTCCACGGCTGGAGGAGAGGTGGTGGGAAGCCAGCTGGGTTCACCGGGCTGCTCATCCCAGCACTGGATGTCCTCGGTGCAGAGGTGGCTGCACGGGAAGCAGAGGTGGCCCAAGGGACTGAATATCTCCAGTGCTTCTGGGTGCTGCTGCTCATCGATGGATTTGGGCTTGCTGCCTTCCTGCTGTGATAGGCACTGCATATTTCTGTTACACACAGTTGTCTCTTCTGTCATTACTCTAAAAGGGTGAGAGCTCATCCTCCCGCAGCAGCAAGACAACCTCTCTGTGCAAGTGGGCATAAACTTTCCTCCTGGAGGCTCTGCCCTCATGAAAGGAGACCTGGAGGGCCACGGATGAAGTGGGAACCAGCTTGTAACACATTCCTGCACTTAGTGACCAGCTTGGGGGGAAAAAAAAAAAAAAAAGATAATTCTGCTGTTTGTATTTTTGCAGTTGAATATTTGCATTCTGTCATTTTTTTCCTTGGATATTAATGCAGCAGTATGATTTGTAGGAAAACCCAGGGGATCCTGATCACATACTTATTCCAGATGTTTTGTGTGTAGAGCACAGTGCCTGTGCAGAAGTTCTTCAGCAGCTGGGGTGAAAAGCATCTTCTGCTGCCCTATAATAAAGAAAACATTGTGTGCCTCCTCCTTGTACTATTTATCTCTTCCCAGTAGGACTGTGAGGTAGGAGCCCTTTGCAAACACAAAGACTTAGAGAGGGGAGATAAGTAACTCATGTCATTTATAGGGGAGACAGCTTTCCCCAGTCCTGCCTATCTAGTGTCCCTGCTAAATCTTGTTCTTCACCCACTAAGGCATTTGAGAGGGTTTCACTCTATGAAAGGCCCAGTGCTTCTAGTTCTGGAAATTAAGGGTTGAAAAGCTAAATCTAATGTTTCTACAAATTTGATTCTTTGACGCTGTTGGAAGGGAGAAACAGTATTTGTTGCTGATGTTGCATGTGATTAGTGTTGGTGCATAATTTCTTGGGGATGTGGGTGCCTCTGCTGTGTCACGTGCTATTTCAGTGCTTTCCTATAGTCCTCTGCACTTTCACAAACCTAGCCAGCTGTGTCTCTTTGCAAAGGACACAGACTAAGTAGCTTATGTACTTCTGAAATGGGAACTCAGCAAGTTTTTTTACAGTTTATCTTGTAGCCTGAAGGACTCTGTTTCTTCACACTTGCTGTTGGCTTTCCCTGCCTTACTGTGCCTAACTAGCTTTGGTAACTCTCTGAGTTTATCTATCTGTGCTGAGAGCTGTACTCTCTTTTGTAGCAGTTTATTTCCTCTTACTACTTTAAGTTGCTCATCTGTTTATATGGTCTTTGCAACATGCTATGTCTGCAGTATCAACTTACTACTATTCCCACAATACATGAGATCCTCTGAAAATTTCTTGATCTATGTAAACTAGGGTTTTTCTTAGATCTGCCAACATTTTGCAATAGTTTTTCTTTAAAAAGATAAATGAAGCTGATTGATAGTCACAATGTGAAGCTTGACAAATATCATATAAAGGAATGTGGATTTTTACATGTGTGAATGGAAACAACATGCCTGATAATCCCACTGCTGATATCCTACCTCCTATATGGCATTACTAGTCAGCAAGTGAAGCCAAGCAGCTGAGGAGAGAGTCACACTATTGGAAAGCCTAATTTTGAATTTCAGACCCTGAAGTCTAAATTCTATTTAATATTATTTATGGGTTCTTATTATGTGGCTTACAAATATACAGACTATTGCCAGTTATTCACAAAAACCAGACCTCCATTTAATCCATATGAATAGTTGGCTGAATGGTGATACCTGGATTTTGGTGTATTTAATATTTGTTATTTCTCTGTATGAAAAAAGATGTTCCAACAGTCCAATCACAGACTAAGAACAGCGCCAAATAGCTCTGTCATGAATAAAGCAAATATGAGCAGTTTCCAAAAAGCCCTGAATTTGGGATTTTGTCCAGAACCATTTAGTAAGTTCTTTTAAAAACCAATAATAAGTTAAATGTGCATGCATGCATGTGAAAGTGCATATGTTCAGAAATGTGAAAACTTCTGAATATAGTCACACTTATTAAAAATTTTTCAGTGAATAATCCTCAAAAAAAACCCTCCTTATGGATGCCTGTGGAGAGAAAAATATGATTAACTGAGTAAAAATTTGGGAAGGCATGGGGGAAGTCATGTTTGTACAATCAGAAATTGTACTATCTAGTTACAGTGCTTAGGTACTCTGATAAAAATTCTTGACAGGGTCTTTACATTGATCTGATTAGTGCAGTGCAATTTTTTTGGGGGTGTCAACCTAAAATAAGCTGTTTTCTTTTTTTTTGTATGTTCAAAACCTTTCGTTTAGATTTAAATGGGTGTTTTGCTCAACCTGAAATAGAACATTTTGCTTGGAGGCCTTTTTTTTTTAAGAACAGGAAACCTATATCCATAAAAGCAAGGCGGTAGAAACAGACCAAGCTGGAGGTGATCTGAGACAGCTGCCTTCAGATCTCTTCTCTACTTGATCAGAGAAATTTAAAACCAGCTCAAAGTGTGGGTTACAGAGGAAATTATGGAGGTCAGTTCACTTTTGTAAGTGGCCTCATCACCGGGTGAGAGTTACCCTCCTGGCTTTCTTCCAGTGAATACTGCTGTCAAGAGCTGAGATGTGGAGGTACACTTGAGAAGAGCCTGCAGTTGGGTGTGAGGGAGCCCTTTGGGAGCAGGAAAATGTGGACACAGGGCCCTTTTTCAACTGAGGTGGAGAGGCCAGCCAAAGGAAGGGAGAGAGTGTAGGCGCTACCACAGCAACTTCCATTTATTTTGCATGGTCCAGTGCAGGGATAGTCAAAATATTTGGGAAATCTGGAATAAAATATCACTGCTCCAGGTGAAACTAGCTCAGCTTTTGGCTTGTTCTGACTCACTGTATTCAACTCAAATTTCTAAATGCTTTTGCATCAAATTGGAACTGTCTCTGAAAACACATGCAGCTGCAAACTTGTCTTTTCCAATCTTGGTCTCTCTCAGTCCATTTTGTGGTTATGTTTGGCTGTTTTCATGTTCTACTCTTGCACTGACCTATTGGTATTTTTTTCAGCAACCTCTAAAGAAAAAGAAGATGAAGATGGAGCCCTGTGGAGACACCCACTCTAATCCATCGCCAAGGCAGGGCTCTTTGTGTGTAGCCTAGCCAAATGGCTGGGTTGCCATTTTCTTGTGAGCCTCAACCAGACACCATCCTTCCCTAGAGGGTGGGACGATGCAAACCAAAGGCTTGGATGTTGCTCTGGCTTGTGACTAATGCAAAAGCAGGTGGTGGAAGAAAGAGTATAATATTTCCTTCCAATTCTCCAAGCCATCAGGCAGCTGGGAGCCAGGAAGTTGAGCCTTGTGCTCCAGTGTATGAGCACCACAGGCATGCTGGAGCTCAACAGCGCAACAGCTGAGGGCTGGCAGCTGCTCCACAGGCAGCATCTGCTGTGCTTTGGAAAAGGAGGTGGGAGAATCAGCACCAACCTCCTTGAAGGGCTGTGCCTATTTCTTCTTCCCCTGGTCCCGCTCAAGTATTGTCCCTGTGTCCCTTGGCTCTGGCCGCTCTAAAGGAAGAGCCCCTAGTCCTTCTGGTGGGTGATCAGCTGCTGTCTCTTCCCACATCTGTTTGCATGTGACAAAGAATGATGGGGGGGAGCCACACTGCACCTCGAGTTGAGTCTCTGCAGATGAGCGGGGTGGGTGTTAAATCCTGTGAGGAGCTTTGTTTTCATTTCCCTTCAGTTCCCTCAGATCTAGAGAACTCTGAATAATGAATGCAGCGTTTACAAGCTGGCTGAGTTAAGCAGCATTCAGCTTAATTAGGGGGATGGTTATTCAGGAAAGAAATCAACATGTACATCAGGTATGCAGTCTAAACTGTGGTGTGGGAGAAGGTGGGCAAAGACCTGCCCGCAGACGGCAAGGCAAGTATCCATGTGCCTTCTTTGGGCAAACTAACTTGCCCACAGCCAGGCAAATCTTTCCCCTGTGGTTGCACAGATCTCTGAAGTGGCTTTTTACAGCACCGTTTGTCAGCATTCAATAGCTTCCTGCTTGGTCCCAAGTTAAGATTTATTATTCATATTACAATATCACTTAAGCGTCCTGCCTTGGCTGAGCTGGGAGTTACCTGGACCATAAAGATGATCCCAAAGTAAACTTATAAGGTTAGGCTGAGTTTCTCTCTTTCATGTGTGCATTAAGAAAATGAGGCTGTGGTATTTACTATCTTCCAGCTGAGCAGTTGTGCCCTTGGAGGCATTTCAGGTGGACAGGAACAGGAAATTTCTATTTCCTGCATGAGCCTGAATGGCAAGCAAAGCCCCAAAAGCTTATTGCCAAACATATCTAGATTTTCCCCCTATTTATGGCAGTAGAATAGATGAATACCCAGGTCTCATTGTCTCATTTCTTAGTGTTTGAGTGTGTGATAAGGCCTTAGGTAAGTTATTTCTCTTTCCTGCACCTTATTTTCCCTAATAGTAGATTGCAGATAATAGTGGAATTTGTAGGGTGTTTAAGTAGCTACAGGTAAGTGGAAATCTTAAGTGTGAAAATCTCAGGTATAAGCTTTTGGGGAGGCAGGGACTCAGCCTTTCTCTGTGCGGCATCAGTGCAACGGGATCCTGAGGCAGGACTAAATACTGAAGTGTTTGAAATGAAGGTGCATGTTCACAGTCTTCAGCTCTCCTTTTTCCTCCCAGGATTTGACTGTTTTTCTAAACATTGCAAGTTCTCTTTTTCTTCTCCTGAAGCTCTTGGGCCTTTTGATTTTCATTAATAGTTTTGTATTAGCTTTCAGCTTTCTGTCAGTCTGTTGTTTTTAGTCTTGGAGGTTAGTTTTTAGTCCCTGGCACATGCTTAAATTTTCAAACATACTGGAGAATTTAAAGCTTATGAGAGCAACTCCGATGACACTGGTAGAAACACTCAAGTGCCCAAGTAAGGCATAAATTTAAGAGCCTTGTTGAATAGATTTAAATCTGGAATAAAGCTACAGAAGTAGGGCAAGTTGTGTAGATTTATACTGGCTGTTTGGAAGCAGAATCGGGACTTAATCTTAATTTATTTTGCTGGAAGCACCTCTAACACCTTAATAGATAGGTGCTCTGTTGTATAAATGCAGTTAATGAGGATGATTTCAGACTTCCTATATACTGTACTTTTGAAGGGTTACTGTAAGATATTGCAGTTGTAGCAGAAATTGCAGAAAGCACCATGTCCCCACGGTACATTATGTGCAGCACTTCCCAGTGGCAGTAAATGTTCTGGCTTAATCAAAAAGATCACATTTCTTTCTATTACTACCTGCCTAGAGAAGCTAGAATAACTTTTGTCCGAGGAATACATTATTTTAAATCTTAAATTTCAAAACTAAATTACACAAAGACTTGCAGATGTGATTCATATGTCCCCCATTACTTCCAATCTCTTTCTTTTTCTCCTGCTAATTTAAATTTGTGTGAGAATTGCAGTGCTGTTGGTAGCAATTGCACTGGTCAGAGGCTTGGCATGGGCAGGCACGGTGTCCAGGCATCCCCAGTGTGCTGGGACTTTGCTCCCAAGCCTTAGCACAGCACGGTCGCTTCGCTAGTCGCCTTCTCCCATTACAGATCATTTAGCTAAACTGTTCCTAGCGAATTGTCTGCTCAGCTGGAGTCACTCTCGTACTTCTTGCAAATTATCCTCAAGCAGTCATAGCTTTAGATTTAAATCACTGTGTTCTGCTATCTGCAAGGTTCATGGAGAGATTTCTGTGGGCATTTGTTGGTCTTCATGCTCTCCCAAACCCGACTGCTGCAGCCACATCTTTTGGCAGTTTTGTCTCTTCCTGCTGTGATGTGTGAGTTTGGTAAACTCCCCAGTTTGGTAAAGTGGGGATAATGCTGGTTACCCACCCACCGCACATGCCTGTCATGAAGATTTATGAAGTGGTATTTTCAAAGTGTAAAGCATTATTTGTGCCAGGTGCTGTGATCTATCAGTAACAAATGGGATAAACATTGGGTAGTTAAGTATTTAAAGCACAGTCTTTGGAATTGGGACATTCGTGGCCTTTTCCAGCTCTGCTAATGGCTTCCTGCCTGTCCCTGGATGAGATACTTCCCCATTCCTGCCACACCTCCCTCCCCCACCCTCCCCCCTGGTTTTATGTAATACATCTATTTAGCTGTGAACTCTTCTGGTGAGCAGTGCTCTGATAGGTGCTGGCTGAAAGGCAGGTACAGCGGGTCCTGGATGCTCATGACATCCTCAACGCTTTGGTCGGAAGATTTCAGCCCAGGCTGAATCCAGGGATGGAAAGGAAAAGCAGCTCTTCCACCAGCCACCTTTGGTTTTATTTCAACTCAAAGTTGAAAGTTATTCTTCAAGTTAAAGAATAACTTTCCTGTTATTCTCTGTTCCCAGTATTACATCTGCTGTGCAGCTCAATATGCTAGGGCTGTTTTAGGGTGTCATTGTGTCACAGATCTAGGAAACATCTGGCTCAAGGCAGTGGTAGCTGTATGAAGTGCAATGGCCTGAGACAGAGAAGATGGCTGGGAAAAGACTATTTAAGCATTCCTTCTGCTTTTAAATTCTGATTTGATGAACAGAAAACAAACACTTTCCTGTAGCTTTGACAATAAGCCTTTTCATCTTTTAAGAGAAACCTGATGTTGACTTTTCTTCCTGGTTGGTGCATTTCCCCTTATTTCAGAGCTCAAGTATACAGAAATATAGCAGGGTACCTTCTCCTTTTGTATCATATCAAAATATTGATAGAAAAAGTTGCTGCAGATGTACCTCAGAATGGTTTATCAAATAGAGTAGTGGACATGGATCTAGTCAAATAGGCAGTAGCCCCAACTCCAACTATGAGAAATCGCTAGCTGACTCTCATGGTTTATATGATTCCCAGCTGTAGATCTTGAGAGCTGACACATCTTTAGTGGAACTTCCTATTTGTCCATGTAAAATGTCCTTATTCATTCATTTACTCATGCAAGTACTTCCCTTGCCCTGGAAGTACATCTTAGTCTGATGTCCACTTATCTGAGTGTGATCCAGTGGAATACTCAACACAGACATGTTTTATAAATCACATCCAAGGCACTTTCATGGTAGTATTCCTTGAAGAACCAGAACACACAGTACACTTTGTGCCTGGATTCTTAGTACCAGCTTCTGACTCAACTGCAATGTGCATATTTTGTGATGGAGGATTTTTTTTCTGCCGTACTTAATGTTCGGAGAGAGTTTAATCAAGAAACATGAGTAATTGGCATTAACATTCACTTCTGAGCAAGAGAACAGCTTTGATAGCATCTATACTCATTAGACTTTTCGTTCCAAACACTGTTAATTACAGTGAGCACTCTTTGTATTGGCTTTTACTTTGTAAATACGGCACAGATTCTGCTCGGCACAGAAGCATGCCTTGACCAAACACTCTGTGGTTACACAAAAGTAAGAAGTTTTAACTGCCAAAAAGAAACAAGTGGAGCACTGCAGTTGCTTTGAGAAAATTTCTAAGCAGTCTGCAACATGACAGAAAAACCTGCAAAGACAAGACACAAGATTTATTTACTGGCTGCCTAATTGGAATGAGTAGGATTGATTTTGTTCACATACTGAAATGAATCCTTGGAAAAGCTCAAGCTTCAACTTGGGAGGCCTGATGAAAATTTGTTCAGGTGCACTTATGGACCCAGGACCACTTTACGCAGGGCAGGAGCATGAACCATGCCAGCAGCGAGATGGGAGGGAGCTAGAAGGGTCTCGGTAGTTTGCACTTGTGCCTGCTTAAAAGTCCTGAACAGGAAATGGGTACTGATCCCCAAAGTGACTATATCAGCATGTCTGCACCGCACTCTCTGTCCTCTTACCACTGGAAACAGTACAGGTGAGAGACATTTAAGCAACATACAGTCTCTATTTACTTTTTTAAATGCATCTTAACTACAGATGTATGAATAAGCACTTCCTCTGTTCACTGAGGAAAAGAAGCACACAGAGTAATGCTGATTTTCAGCTAGCTTATAAAATAACAATAACAATATTGTGTTACTGTAATATCTAAAATGGCCCTAGGGCAGAAGATAGGAAGTGTGTTCTGTGTCAATTCACCCCTTCATTCCCTGATTAAATTTGCACCCAAATTGAGTAGTTCAAAGTCTCAATTTGTTTAATGAGTTGACTTGACAAATAGATCATTTTCTCTTTTAGCAATTACTCTGAAAATGTGAGACAGTAGGAGCCTCGATTTTCATATCTATCAATATAAACAGACTGGGGATCTTGTTCTACTGTTCCACGATACTTAACAGTTGCACAACTTCAAAGCATTTCTCAGGTAATGTGCCACCTATTATTTCAAGTAATGCTAACTATGCTCATGTTGAGTCAAGTACAGAAATGTCAATTGCTTTATGCCAGTGCTTGAGGATAACATGCCAATGCGAGGACTCTTGGATCCCAGTTGCCTGCTGTGACCATCTGACCTGAGTTTTACTCATTGCTGCACCCTGCAGGGTCATCTGCAGTAGTCAAAGAGCTTCGGCCTGTTTACTTGGTCTGTGGCTTCCTGGGTATGGTATAGCCAAGAGCCAGAAAATCTTAGGAACCACTGCTCATTTAAGGAACCTCTGTTTGAGAAATGCTGCTCTAGGAGCACCATTCTAATGCCAATATCGTATGAGATTTGTGTTGTTAGGCTTTTCATCCTGCACATAGCAATGCAACCCAGGAAATAGAGCTTTGCTTGGTTTTGGCCAAAGTCTGTTCTCACTGAACTAACTGTGAAGTCTGCCACGATGAAGAATATAGTAGTTGAGTGCCCTGGGACAACAGTTTTCCAGTCACCTCTCCCTAGATACAATGTTTTTGCTCTTTCCAGCCTTGCATTCTTCAAGCCTGTGTCCCAGGAAAAAGGCTTAGGTGGAATCAAGCTATCTTTCTCCTTGTCTGGGCTCGAGGCTGATCTGGGAGGCTGGCTCAGCATGAAAGAGCCCTGCTCTTGCTACATAGAGTTGAAAGTGCTGCAAAGTCTCACCTCTGACTCTTATTCTCTGTCCCCAGCTGTTTGCCATCATTGGAGCTGCCATGAGGTATTTATGGGATAACACTTGCAGTAAGTCCATGCCAGGGCAGACCATCTTGATGCCATTTCCCTATTGTCCAGAATCAGCAGCACTGAAGGAGCTGTAGACCACTGGAGAGATACTTACCAGATGTTGGTGGCCACAGTCTCCTTTCCTTCCATGCTGCAAACATCACTTTTCTTCTTACAAAGTAAGAGCACAGTACTGTTAGTACTGTTGCTGTTGCAAAACATGGGTTGTTCCAGCCACACAACCTGGATTTCTCATTGTCTCTTTCCTGCTTTTTCTTTACTACTTGTAAGCTTTGTTCTCTTCTTTCTTAGAGATCCAGCAGGATCTTACGCTGTAGTAACAAATCCCTCTCAGAAGCATACACCACCTCACAGCTGTTAGGAGGTGGGACTGTGAACATGACCAGTTATTGCAATGTGGCTGATGTGCTGTGAAGCCCTACCCAAATATAACTCAGCGAAACTGGTCTGCGGGGCTGTACTCCAAGACTGTAGCTCTGGTTCTCGCAGAGAGTGGAGGGTGAAGTCTGTCGAAGGGGTAGAATGTAAGGGACTCCAAGCAAGAACAGGAAAGTGATAAAGCCCTGATGGGCCAGAAGAAAGAATGACGTTGAGGAAAGAGTGCGAGGGCAGAACAAGGGGAGAAGGATAAAGATAACAGCATAAATATGGACAGGAAGGAGCAACACAAGGTCTTAAGGACAAAATTAGAGATATAATGAAAGAGGTTAAAGACTGTTAGTAAATAGATACATAGTCTGAATGGTAATGGTTAAGGAGCTTTAGCTGCAGTGCTGTGAATGTTAAGGAGAGGAGGAAAATAGGCAGCAAAGAGTTTGCAGTAATCTGGTTAGCCAGAAGGGACCTTGACTCAACTCTTCAGACCTCAGAAGCTCATTAGAACAAGGTGGGATGCTCATGAGAACAGGCTTTCTTGGGGGATTCACAAGGCTTTCCAGATGGAAATAGCATAGAAAGACCTTTGCACAGTAGATTTTTGTCACTGCTGGCTTCACTTCTAGCTGAAAATGAAAGGCTAAACAAAAATAAATACTTATTTTCCTCCAGCAATCCTCAATGACTGAAATATTGAGTCAGTCTGTGAGTTTGGTTTAATCAATGCTGGTCTGGTCAAACTTGTCACTTATAGACAAAAATGCATGTATGCTGCAAAACAAAACAAGACTAGAAAAAATAAACACTATTGACAATGACCTTTGAGGAAAAGTGGATTTTATTTCTGTTACTCTCATATATTTTAAACCTCCTAGATCAAAGTTCACAGTAGCAGTCATAGCTAAGTTCAGAGACCTTAGTTCACAGTAAGGAGCTTGAATAAATGATCTGTTTTGTCAGAAGTTCAGAGCACTGACTTCCCTTGAAAGCAGTGGATATATCAAGTACTGAGTGTCTTCCAAAACAAAGTTTTAATTAGTTGTGACACTTCTGATCCAAAGGTCTTTGACATGTCTCCTGTGATAACTTGGACCTTTCAACTTGGCTCCCTAGTAGAGGAACAGTAAGTGACCCCAAGCCTGGTGTGTTCCAAGTGTTTTGTCACTGGATCTGGAAAAAAAGTGGCCTCAAACCACGCAGAATTTTCTTCTTTTTTCTATGCTGAGGGGAATAACCTTAAGAAAAAAGAAATCCTCTGTTTATTCATGGAGCTCATTCTAAACAGAAAAAGCTGTGAAGGAAATCTGGTGTATCTGAAACCAAGCATAATACAGCACATCTTTCCAAGACTAAACACTGGCTCATACTAAGAAAAATAGTCTTGAAGATTATGTGAAACCATACTGTCTGCTGATACCTTCCCTGAGTGTGGCATGGTAGATACTTAACTCTGGGCGTCTAACTCTGAAAAAGTCAGCATAGTTTTTTTTATGTTGATTAGCTCTGTTTTGGCTAAAAGAACCAAATTCACTAAGGGAGAGATGGAGAAATATTGCATACCAGCATGATAACCTTGTGTGACAGCATAGTCATAATAAATATGCTATACATCTAGAAGTTCAGTCTGATACATGGTCTGGACCAAAGGGTTCTCTCACAATGTAATGATCTATTGTATTGCCCAGCCAACTGGAGTGGCATTAAAATGAATTATACCAGGCTCCTGGTTTGGAAATTGTCTAGTCCATTATTTTTTAAGTACAGATTTCTTAAAGGGCAGAAGGAACCTTGGAGAGAGAGGATGAATTGGAAACAAATTGTAACTGTGACATTCTGCCCTCTTTCCTCTCCTTGCCATTTTTGGCAATTAGGGCATTATTTCCCCTTTCCTGTCAAGGACTGTCAGGGTTGAAAAAGGCTTTTCAGTCTTTTGCCTTTGTTCTGATTTGCAGAAAGGGAAGAAAAGAGTTGTTTATCCTTCCATGCCTGCACAGCTATCTCTGTGCTTCCTTTTTCCTGTTCTATGTCCTTTTCTTGTTTTCTGATACAGTTTCAGGAAGTGAACATAAGAGATGGACCAATGGGTTGCCCAGGCTAAGTCCTTAGCATTTTACAACTCTTTCATGACGCCACAGACCACATTGTGCTGTACTGTTCAACAAGTCTCTATGTTCACATATTTCTGTGTATTTATAATAATCACATTTCTGCATGTTCTTGTTCTTCCAGCTGACTCA
>VYZV01007387.1:10266-34358 GCA_013401275.1 Pandion haliaetus | reverse complement strand
GTGGTGGGGTGTCCTCGTTGCCGGGGAGACGGTTCAAACGGCAGCTCCGACCGTTGGGGCGTCTGTGGGTAACGGCCGGCGCCCGCTTCAGCGCTCCCGCCGGCCCTCGGCTCAGTGTAACTCCGGCGTAGGAGGCGGGGGGGGGACGGACGGACGGACGGACGACGGGACGGGACACGACGACGAACCGGAGCCCAGGGGATTGCTCCGGGACGCGTTGAGACCCGCTCCCTCCGGGGTTGTGCGGGGATGTGCTCCAGGTGCTCGGTTTGTAGCGGTTTCTTACAACGCGGCTCTGCTGCCTCGAAACGGGCGGTGAAATGCGTCTCCTCACTTAGTAGGAGCGGTTCTCTTCGTGCATCCGGACTCGAAGCTACTCGTTCGAGTGACAAAAACAAGCTTTTGCTCCTCTCCAGTGTTTAAATATGCGAGAGCTCCCGGCTGGAAAGGAGCTAGGCACCTTGATTGCTGGAAGATTAAATCTGCAGCCCTAGGAATTTAAAAGGTACTGCTCTGGTGGTTAAATACCTAGCTCAGAGCAGAGAAAGATTTGGTTCTCAGCGCCAAATTTCGTATTTGGACAATCTGGAGCAATTCTACCAAAAATTCACGGGTGCCTGCGATGCCGCAGGTTGCAGACGACTCGTTGTGGTGAGTCTCCCAGGGCATCGATGGAGGCTGAATTCAGCCTGCGGAGCGAAGCCGGCTTGTCTGTTCAGTCTCTGGCAGAGTCCGACTGGCAGTTGATAGACATAACTGTCACATGCAAACACTGGGAAGCAGTATACTTGGCACCATACGCTACAATAAAATGTGAAAGAAATGGAGCTACAGTTTAAAACTTAGCACGGTGAGATAAACTGCAGACATTGATCTTAGCAAATAGTGTGAATGCATTTTTTAAAGCTTGTTATAAATTTTTCTGGTTTTGTAGGGGTAGGAGGATATCTTACAAACGTTTCGGAAGCAAGTTGGGGTTAGTCGTATTTGCGTAAATATTAATGGGAGCATTCATTCAGTCATGAAAAGATCAGGAGTAGACCTAGAGGCCACAGTCCTGTTAACTGTAGTGCATAGGGTAAAGAATTACTGTAGCCTTGCCAGTTCCTGTTGGTTCTAGGATCTGCCTGCATGAAGCAGTTGGCAGGGGTAAAGCCTGTGAGGGGTATTCAACAATTGTTTAGAGTTTTTATCCAAAACCCAAGTTTACTATTTAACTAGATCCTACAGAAATGCAGTGATGTGCTGAACAAGTAACGTAGTTACCACAGATGCTTAAAAATCTACCAATATATAGGTACTCAGTCAGATCTCTTTGTTTTGTTCAAGTTTACAAATGATTAGAGAAATTTTTTCTTAACTTTGAAAGTATTCCAGAAAAACTCCTTTCTTCTTTTGTCTGCTTTTCAGATAGTGAATAATTTGACAGTATTTGTAAAGCGCTTTGCAGTTATTATGTATGAAGTACTAAGGTAGGTATGGGTACTCTGAGAAACTGTTAGGGAGTAATAAGCTCTTGCTTTAGTAGGACACTAAAAATAATGCAGTGATACCAATTAACGCCTCAACCTTTTTTTAGGTGCTTACAGTGTTTATAAAAAATATCATTGTGTGTTCTTATGCATATGAACAACAAAAGTCCCTGTTACTTCCTGTATAAGCACGCAGGGAGCAAAATGTGCATTTGGGCAGCTATTGAGTTGGCAGATGTGGGGAAAATAGTAATTCTAATATTTAAAGGGGGGAAGAAGTCACCTCAGGGTTTCTTAAAAAATAATCTGGTTAGATTTGCAGGTATATCTTGCATTCAATTCCACGTGAAAGCAAGTGCTTTTAGGGAAGGGAATTTTAATATGGAAACTGCGGTGTTGTTTATTTAACACTTTATAGATCAGCATGTTATATGAACCACACAGAATATGAGATTAAGCATTGTCTTTACTGTTACAAAACCATGTGATATTCTAAAAGGAAGAATGATTATGCAGAAACTGAATTTCTGGAGATATTGTTTTGAGAGCAAGCTTGGAAGTGACTGAATTTCAAATTGGCCCTGAACAGATAGTGTAGAATGTTGCCTCAGACAACAAACTCAAGATTCTCTGGGATCTTCTAGTTGAGCTGTAATCTTATTTGAGTCTATCTTCTCTGTAAGAGGGACATGAGCAGCTGTGCTTGAGATGGCTGTGTATTGCTAAACGTATAAGTGAATTTGGCTCAGGATTTGAATTTGAACACACAGAGAAATTCAAGTAACATTAGGGAAGGTGGTTTTGGTTTTTTTTTTCCTCTCTGATCATTCCCTTTGTATTAAGGGGAGCAATAAATTTGCAGTTTACAGTAAGGAGATATATGGTTGAAACATTGGTAGCAGATGGAAATTTAGGCTTGCGTGGGGCTTTTCTTTAGTGAGTACTTCAAAGTAATGTGAGTGGGATTTGACCAGAGAAAATGCAGTGTTCACTAAAAAAAAAAAAGGCGATTTTTTTGTTATCTCCATTTTTTATTCAGAATGTGTTGCTTCTGCCTGAAAAATCAGAAATTGGTATAATGTAGCTTCTGAAACTGATGATCAGCTTCTATAACACAGCAAAAAGGAACATATTCAATATGAAATTCATGGTAATGATGTGGTGTTTTTGATCGACTCTGCTGACTGGAATATGATTGACTTAATGGCCAAGAAAGACAGTAATTTAATGCTATGTGAGTATGGGGAAGTGATGATTATAAATTGGATTAGAAATGGGAATTGGATTAAGTGAAAAATCAAATTAATTTAAACACTCGGGTGAGAACAGTTGACTTATCAGGAGAAACTAGCTAAACATAAATACCCACTATAATTATGTTCACCTACAGTAACTGCATAGTTCTCTCATTTTAATTCTTTTTAGCATAAAGAAATTATCCTTCATATTTGTCATCCATTTAGGACTTTCACATGGCACTTGCCACATGCCAGCTCCGAGGACTTCAATTACTGCAGAACTGATTGTGGAGGGAGGGAAATCTTGCGTTTGAATTTTTGTATCTCACTTCTTTGAAGATAGTTAGAGGACTAGTGCCAAAAGCTGAATGTTACAGAGGTTTTCCTAACAAATAATTAAATTTTTAGAAACCTGATTTTAAATTTTTTATTTATTCCCCACAAATATTACTAACTGGTTGTAGTGGTATATCCCCCCAGTTTCTTGAACTATTTCACTTTGTGTTCTGACTTAGACAGCCTTTTGACCCCTTATGAGGTAAAATGAGGTCTGATGTTGCTTCTGTCATTCTATGTGTTTACCCATTTGCAAGAGTATGTGCTTGTAGATGGGATGCTTTTATTTTACAGGCTTTTATTAACTTCATTTCAGAAGGATTTTTGAAATTTTACTATCAAATTCTGATTACTGAAAATTAGTAAAGAGCAGATACTTTTCATAGTGTTTTTTAAACAATTTTTTAATTTATGAATTTTTTTACATGTTAGTTCACGGGTGGGTTTTACTTCTGGTTGGATTTGGGGCTTTAAACAGTTAGAAACTTCAATTTGAGAAGAAACATGCTTAGGAGAGAATTTTTTTAGAGGCATTCCTGCTGAGTCTGTGAAGAAATCCAGGGACCAGAGGTGACTCTGGGAGGTAGTTTCACGAGAAGAAAATGAAGCAAGAATGTTGGAGTTTGGCAGCTGAAACGGGGAGACCAGGAGATTTAAAACTCCTGGTTCTGGGTGATCCCATGTGGACAAGCCATCCTGATTCTGAATCTGCTCTGACCTTTATAGAAAGGGAAATATCTTATGTAGGCCAGAAAGGAGCTGCAGTGTGTTCTGGGCAGGTGCTAGTCTGTGTCCTAGGCCACAGTCTTTGAGATTTCCAGTGTGCATGGAGGAACTTGGTGCTATTGACTGCTGAAGAACCTGGCCAAGAGTGGGATTGGAAAAATATTTTGTCAAGATTTTATCAGATTTGTATTTTAGTTGCACCTTTAACTATGGAAAAACTCAGACATAGCTAGGATTTGACACTGAAGTCCCTTACCAGACTTTCTGTGGACTGGCAATGTTTGGCTTCCTTTCTTGAGAAGAAGTTTTGCGCACACAGAATAGCCGAATTAGAATATGTTTTGTGCTTTGTGCTGTCAGTGGACAGGTAAGTCACTCAAAGAGCAGATGCCCTGTGGGAACTGGGGTAATACTGATGGTTCTTTATATACCTACGTACATTGTCAAAGCTTCAAAATACGTCTCTCTGTTGGCTTGAGAAATGAAAGGTGTCGTTTCAAAAAATGACATTCCAGTAGTGAATGCCATGCAAATTCCATTCACACTCCTGCCAATTTGAAGCTATTGACTTTGATATCAGCAGTCGGAGATTTCTCTGTGATGAGAAAGCAACAAAATGTGTGAACAGTTCTGAGCAAAATAAATCGGAGGCTTCAGAACATCAATAATGCTTGAGGATGTATGATTTTTTCTCTAAGTTAGGTGACTACTCTGAACAATTATGTAAATTGAGAATGTGTTCTGCCAAAATTTCCGTAGCAATATGCTGCAGCAATTTAGAAGAACTTTAATTGTAGAGAATGAACTTTATAGAGAGATAAATATTGTAAATATTTTGATTCATCAGTACTTAAAGGTTGTGGTTGTTCTGAAGAGTGTCTTTTTCTGCAACCATCTGTCTTTATTTTTCCTGACAGGAATGATATGTATAGTGGTGGTTTTTGACAGTATAGAAGATGTGATGTTCCAGCCTAATTTACTGTTGTGTTTTTCCTGAATGCTGTGATTACTTAGGATGTATCTTAAAAATGTGTATGTGTATTTTTTCCTCTGGTAGTCTAAACTTTAACAACTTCAATTTTTCTAACCCCTTGTGCCTCCAGAACAG
The DNA here is from genome assembly GCA_013401275.1 of Pandion haliaetus. Taxonomy (NCBI): domain Eukaryota; kingdom Metazoa; phylum Chordata; class Aves; order Accipitriformes; family Pandionidae; genus Pandion; species Pandion haliaetus. Next base: position 29,478 of record VYZV01007387.1, on the reverse strand, counting down.
CCTTTCCTTCTACTCTTCAGTAAGAATATGCTTGAAAAAAATCCTCAGCATCCTTAGTTTGGATAATAGAGGGCTTTTGTTTTGAAGGTATCATATCTAAGAGTGAGTGAGGTCCATTTCTGCAATGTTGATAAATCTTAATTTTGTCCTGTATGTTTTGGTTTGTTTTTTTTTTTTAAAGAAAATTATTGGTTAAATGAAAACAACATTGCTTAGATTAGTAACAAATTTTGAAGTGGACATGAGCAAGCTTATGGCCTTATTATGTCTGAAACATTTTCCATCAGGTTTCACTTCAGGTTAAATAAAGTAAAAGGGCTACTGCCTTTTATAAGCTAAACTGGGACTCTACCTGGCTTATCAAGGCACAACAGATAAAAACCTATGGTTGAAGAAATGTCATCAGGATATGTGGAATGTATTCTTTCCAGGTTTATTTTTGAAATTCTCTAAAACTGCTATTAACATTTTTTCCAACAGCTACATTTACAAGGAGGGAGTGGCTTCAAATAATATTTTTTCCTGGTCTAATACAGATTTTAAAATGATGTCTTTAAAGCAATCATAGGCCATCAAAAGGTTCTCCCTTTGAGGGGATACAACTTTTGTGTTTTTTCTCTTTTCTGTGTTACACTTAGTTTTGAAAGCCCCCTTTCAGTCAGTGACCTTTATTTTCATTGCATAAAACAAAAAAAGAACTGAGGTGATGTTTTCAGAACAGAACTAGGACTTTGACTTCAGCAAACTGTGGAGATCAAAATAGAGATCTCGAGCTAAAGGCTGAACTGAAGTGTGGTACTTCTTTAGTGGAGATAACAGTACCTGTTTTGTGGGTTTGGTATATTCCTTAGCTGAACTTCCTTTTATTTTTTTTTTTCTTTCTTTTCTTTTTCTTCTTTAGTAGAAAACTCAGGTAAACAAGTAGGAAGGGAACAGAACTCCTTTCTGGCAGGGTCTTAGTGCATCACGACTGCAGTGTGCACTGGAGAGTATGCCATACATCTGCTGCGCTGAGCTTCTCATCCTCAGTGAGGTTATATTAAAAAACACTCTGCATCTCTTGCGGTCTGTGGTGACTTTTGCATACAAACGCAACTGCTGTATTTGCTTGTTGGGAAAGTGCATAGGAAATTGAATGATGCAATACAAATATGAAATCTCATGTGTTTACTTTTCATGTATGTGCTCCGTCCTCCAAACAGAGTCACAGAAGTGCAAAAACATGAGTTGCTGAAATGTAAATAAGAGGACTGGATGTACTTTGCTTGCTTACTTAGGGAGGATAACGATGAATGGAGGTGGAACAGAAGTAGGATTTCAGCTTCACAGAGAGCAAGTCAAACTCCAAAATGTTTCTGCAGCCAGGGCTGGCTGCCTAATAACTCGACCCTCAAGTATATACTCAGTTTGAAGCATGCCATTTGATATGTTTTTTTTTTTTAATTGTTTATTTTATTAGGATTGCTCATTTTCTTTAAGACCCTTTTACTCAGGTCCATTGTGTTAGACGCTTTATGGAGTCAGATTCCATGCTTTAGTTCTTTGGATACAGATGACAGAATAGACTTACTGAAGATGAGAACAAGTCATGCACAAAACTAGTGCAGTTTATACTTCTTGCAGCTGTTCACACTTCCACAGGATTACAAACCTGGAATAGTACAACTCTAAACTACCTTAAAGGGAGGAAAGCTGCTAGACAGGCCATTCGAATTTACTGTTCTTACTAATTAGAAGTAACTCTTGCACTATGGAATTGCATTGATTTTTAGTGGTGTTGCTGGATAAGTGAAGAGAATTAAGGCTCTAATAACAGAGTCTTGTAATTTATGGCAGTTTAAGACACAAATACCTCCAGGTTTCCACTTCTTTTTGGTCATGTAGCAGAGCTGGTGGAGTAGAGCATGTGCCTGCATCTTGGCTGCTTGTAGGCACTGTCATGGGATGTCAGTTTGGGTTTGTACTGTAATGCCAATGGGATGGTGGCAACACAAGTGTTCCCTATGCTCTGGGGCAATAATTTGTAGCAGAGCGTGGAGCGTAGAGGGGAAGGGGAGTTGAAGCATTTTCAGTGGCATAGATTGCTTCAGTGAGTTCCACATTATGTTTCTACATTTTGTCCTGTCACTGCTCTGTGTGCTGTGACTATTGAAAGTTGTTGTTGGAAACCCAAGGAATGAATTTTCATAGGCTGCATCTTTAGTTTCTGATTTATTTAGTCTTTGGTCCAGGTAGTGAGAGAGATTACTATGTGATTACCAAGTAGCCCATAGCAAACCAGACCAAGCCCTAAATACTTAAAAGGAGGAGGAAAAAAAAAAAGTGGTAGTATAGCTATGGTGATCTAAAGATATGCAAGAGGTGAAGGGTGGGGTTTTGTTGTTTTATTTTTTTCTGAGCCTGTTGATATAGTCTGTGGAAGGGAGGAAAAAAGGACAAGGTTTCTGAACAAAGTGTTTCTTTTGCTTAGACCTGAAGAGGGCACGGAAGTCTAAACACTTGTCTGTTTCTCTTCTAATTCTACTTCTGATCCTAATTAAAGATCAAAGATTAAAAATTATTTAAGATCATCTTTTTAGGTGTTTTTCCTTGAAACAGAGGTTTTTCTCCAAGTAAGGAAAAGTTGTGTCTCAGACTAAGGGGAGTGGGGAAAGCTTGAAGAAAATCTTGAGCTGTAACTTAAGAACCTTTATTTGAAAAAAAAAAAAAAAAGCCCCTCAATCTGTTCTCAGTTAAGATTATTTTCTGTTTATCTGTATGATACACGTTTGAAAACTGTCAGAAGAAACAGACTTTATCAGAACATTCAATCTAATGGATTTACGGTCCCTTATGCACCTTGTCTGGATCAATGGATGACAACTGAGTTGAACTTGTGGATCAGTCTCTCCTTTCCTTTCTATCATGGTTTGATACAAGATGTTCTGCGGCAATACTGGCTTGAGGTACTCATGATACCTCTGCCCTCCTGCTGCATTTTATTGCTTTTGTGTTTTGGGGGCATCACTGTTTGTGGAGATATACTGTGGACTGGATCACAAGCATGCCTCTTAAAGCTTTAAGGAAAAAAACCTAAAATAACCCCCCCCCCCAAAAAAAAAAAAAAAAAAAAAATAAAAAAAAAAANAAAAAAAAAAAATTAAAAAGCAACCCCACAGAAGTCTCTCTATGCTTTTTAAGCCAGGTCAGGCAAGAGAAGGAAGTACAGAAGCCAGCGTTGCTGCTGAGCTTGTACTCATTCTATCTTGAAAGAAGAGCAACCAGTTGCTTTGCCCTGTAATGAATACATGCAGGTTAGAGAAAGACACATTGACTGTAAGTGTTTAGCCTTCTGTCATATACTAGGGGGTAGAAGGTGTTAAATTACTGTTTTTATTTACCAGATTCTTCCGCTGAATTGGAGTAAACAAATGTTTTTACTGCAGCTTGCCATAAATGAACAGAAGGGTGTTTGGAAATCCTGACCAGCTTTTGTGTAGGAGAGAGCAATCATAACAAACTGGTTCTGTGAGAAACTGAAAACAAATAAAAGATGAACTGTTATTCATGGTTTACAAAAGCAGAAGAGATTGTGCACAAAAGCAGCAGGTTATTTTCAAATACTGAAAACCATTGTTTGCAAATCTGGGACAAATTTCAGTAACATTCCATGTTCTCCTGTTTTCAGTCTTTAAGAGATCTCAGGAAGCCAAAAGGAATTATTTTAACCTACTCTGGCCTCAGAAAAGGGTGAAAATCTTCTCCAACTACTGCATTCAATACTGCTAGAAGTCTTTTGAATCTCCCCAAGGTATTTCCAAGATAATTTCCTACCTGTTTCTGAGTGTTACAATCTTGCAGTCGCTTACAATGTTGCAGTTAGCTAAAGAAAGAATCCTTTCCCCTAATAAAATTTCCTACAAGGAAAGCTCTTCTTTTAGTACTTAAATTAATGACATTATTACCTACTACGCTGAAGTTATTTTCCTTATTATTTTGTGTTCTTGGCATTTTTCAGTCTAACATTACTGTACAAAGTGATAGGTAGGCGATACTCAGATGAGCAGAGTATTTCCAGTTGTGCAGCTGAGGGATGGATGTACATATTTGTGAAGGTTGTTTTTTTTTTAAGTAGGAGTTGTTAAATGACACCAAATTCCCAAATCAATATTCCATTTTTGCTTTATACTGATACTTAGTTTTTGTGACTGAGTAATGTCTGAGTATCTTAATAGCTGATAACTCACATAGACTTTTTTTGTGGTTTTCATGCAATCACACCTGTGCCTCAAAGAAAGTCTCTAGCCTTAAAAGATAAAGGTAGACTCAGACTAGAAATGGAGTTGATGAAGTTGTAATAAAAATCATGCCTTAAGCGGCATCTTTTTCTTAGTTATTCCCTATGTGGGCAGAAACCTGTCTTAAGCAATCGTGAGGTCTTCACAGAGTATCTCTTGCTTGTAGGGTTTCGCTGGAAAATTGTAACCGTAGATCAAATATTTTTGTGTCTGTGATGGTAGGAAAAAGAAATATAATGTTTTACAGAAGGGATGAAACCTTTCATACAAACTCATCATTAGGACAGATAAGTTGACTGTGCTGTGTAGAGGTACCCACTTAGCTCTGAACAAAGTAGCAAAGCCTGTAGGAGCAGTATTGTTAGTACAGTGTTTTGTGTGTGTAACACATTGAGGAACTACTTGCATGTCTCTGCAAGCCTCTGCATTGGGCTGTGTTGAATGCAGGTGAGGTGGTGATCCTTTAGGAATTAGATTGGTAAATTCTAGTCCAGATTCAGAAATTTTATTCTCTGAGAGAAACAGACTTCAAAGACCACACTTACGTAATGGTAAACTGGGGAAATACTCGAGTCCCAGCAGTATTGCTGCATTGGATTTTGAGTAATGTCTGAGAAGGTTTGTATTGCCAGTAGTGTTTACTGAAGGAGTGTCATAAATACTTAAGATCAAATAGCTTTATGTTCTAGTTAAGTCTGTAGTTTGTGCTCTTTCTTTTCTGGAAATGGGCGGGAAGAGCCTTTGTTGGTTATCTCAGAATCAGTATAAATGCAGAGGTAAAAGCCTGCATTTGTTTTTCAGATGTAACTAAGAGTTGCAGGAGAGCATGCTGCAAAGCTAGTCATAGCGGTGATGCAACAGCTTCAGTCTCTCACTGACTGGCAACACCATCAGATCTAAGAGTTAAAGTGCTGCAAGGTAAAGAGAGATCTTTCAAATCTATTTTTGCATCAGGATCATTTATTTANGTCTCCTGATTAGGTGGGGGTGACTGTAGTGTTGCCAGGTAAATGAATGAGCCTGGCCAAAGCTAGAAGTCAATGCTTTGTTTGGTTATAGTGACTCGGGTCATCTGGATGCAGTCCTGCNAAGACAGAAGAGAAGCAGCGAGTCTGTGCTTAGAGTGCTGGATCATGTACAATACAACTGCTCAGTTCATTGGCAAGGTGAGGAGCAGTCTGTCCCCTGCAAATCCTCTGATTCAAATCCAGGTTTTTGTGTGTGCCATTTGGTAAAGAGAGAAATCAAACACCATTTAATTATCCTCTTAGTCCTTGGATCTATCTGCAGTATCCTTAGGCTTAGTCATTGGAGGGCATGGGTGGGCGCTTCAGGCCATCTTTATGCCAGTCAGCACCTTTTGGGCCAGTGTGTCTCTGTTCCCAGCTCAAGACATTGATGAATAGCTTCTATTTGTTACATCATTCAATGGCTTTTAATTTTAGCATTGTCAGCCTCAAGCATTCAAACACTGAAAGTCAGTTCCCAGACATCAGTAATTAAATTCAAATGCTTTCCGTTAGAATTCGTAAGTCTGGTGTTAGATTATGTTTTCAAGCTTCTCGCAGTAATCTCCAGACCTATAAACTTTGTTTGAAATGAAAGCTTCAGGTGCATTTTGATTCCAGAGATACATTTGGTGACAGGGAAGGAAACCACCATGACTGCTTTATTTTGGCTTTTCCTTACCTTAAAATGTGTTTATTTTCTGATCAGTGCTTACTTTTGATTGCAACAAAACTTTTCTCTAGTGGTAGAGTCTGGGTTAGCATTTTTCTTCCTAAATCAGTCTATGTCAAATACCGATTTAGAAAGTCGGTTGCTTTTGGTGGTGATGCTGTCCCGTTGATTCTTCTAGAGATGTACTTGCACTGATATATTTAAGTTTAATTATTTGCTGTGGACCAAATGTAGAGGCAACATAGGTTCCTTCCATGTGGGTTAGCAGCTGGGAATTTAAACTAATGAAAAAGTAACTGGAGTAAAAGAAAATTTTAGTGTTGTGATACAGTGTAGAAGTCAGAATAATATAGTAAAATACAGTAATTCAGACTCCTCCCAAGCAAGTTAACTTTATTAAAGCTTATGAAGTGTCTAGCATAAAATAGTATTGTTTTGTTGGGCATATGGAGTTTAATTTGGTCATCATACCTTTAAGAAGTGGCTTGTCCCTTTTATGTTGCAGATATTGCTTTTGCTTGTTTAAAAGTTCATAGCAGCTGGAATCAAATGCTTTACACTCAGAGAAGAATGATTATTAAGAAGGTAGTCTCTGATCATGCTGATACCAGCAATTTTTAATGTGTTTTAAATAATTAAAAATGCTCATGTAAGATCTTGTAGATAAAATGCACAGTTAAGGCAGTTAACAGCATAAGAGCTAGTCAAATGAGTTGTTTGATGTAAATTATTTTCCACTACCAAAAAAACCCCCAACCAGCCAACAGCTAAATGGAAAAAAACCCTGTGTAATGCAAGTCTGCTAACTATGCTCTATACTGCTGAAAAGATTGTTGGTTATTCAAATTTAGTCAGAGCTTTGACTTCTCCAAGGATTTTAGTAACATTTTTATGGATAAAGGAACTGTTTTATCCTTAAATGTGTCCATGGAGAAAAAATTTGGGGGAAGAAATCTCTTCAGGCTGCTCTTGTAGAGTTTTGATATTACCATATCCAGGAAAATCTTCATGGTTTTCTGGGATATGATAATAACAGTAATAGGCCACTGTTGTCCTGTTTGTAATTCATGGTTTCCTTTGTTTTTTAATTCCTTCTCTGCCTGGCCATATGGTTTTGATAGAGGTGTCCATTATGACCTCTAGGAATCCTGTCTTGAAGCATACCCACAGGAAGATGCAACTGCTGACTTAGTTGGCTTTACATTCAACACCATTGATTTGGTGCTGAGTGAAATGCATCTTCTCCAGGGACTGCACCTATCCCCCCTTTGCCCAGCTGTGGCTTGCTTGTTGCCTGCCTGTCGTTTCCAATTCTTCTCATCCAAACCCAACGGCCTGTTCCATGCTGAAATCCTAGGTATCAGAAAGGAGTTTAGTATGTTACCTCCCACTGTGTAAGAAGCTCCATTCCTTTTATTGCAAGATTATTAAAATATGAGCGGTTGATTATTTAAAGATTTAAGTTCTTTTTCCTTCAGTAGTGGGAATGCTTTACACTTATGTACTCTTGGAGAACTGCTTGCTAATAGCTAGGCATTTCATAATTTTCCTAGCTGCATCTGTAGGAATGATCTAGCATTAATATTTCGCTAAATTTTTTCAAATACGCAGCAGCCTTTCTACTAGCAAGCTATGAAACACTGCAATAAAAAGTTTCACAGAAATGTAGGCTGTTAAACTATGAATTTAGTCTAATTCTCATTGAAGATGTTGACCAAATTAATTAATTTGAAAATAGCAAGGTTTGACCTGAAATAAATGGTAGGATATGATGTGTTTTGTAGAATTTAATGGATACACAGATATTTTAATTTGGAATACTCAGTATTTGCTGTGGTTTTCCCAGACATCATACTTAGCAGAATTCTTTTCTGAGAAGGCTTCTTAGTGTGGCTTAATTCTGAAATATTCTAATTTGTTCCCTTTACTTTTGACTCTTGAAAGCGTTGTATTTAAAAGCAAAAATTTTTGTGATTGTTCGGCATTTATGCAAGGTGCTTTTATTCATTTGGAGTTCTTCTGAGTGATGAACATCTGTCAGAAAACTTCTTGAAAATACTTTTACTAAAACTTAGGTTACATAAAATAAATTCTTTTGCGTTTTGTCAGGAGTCATTCAGGCTCAACTTACTCACTGGAATGTGGATATCTAGTGCCATTTGAGACCTTGATCCAGAAGAGACTGGATGTCCGATGTGTCTTATGTCATATCTCTCATCTCCCCAGGGAGATGTCTTGGTTACTATAGGGGGTCTGAAATGACAGTAAACTTCTGTGTATTATCATCTGAATTTAAGCCTTAGTTGAGCTTAATTGGACACAAATAAAAATCAGTGTATGCATGTATTGCTTACAAAGTATTATTTTTGTTTATCAAGTGAAATAATGATCAAACTTCATATAAATGGCAGTTGCACCAGAATTGCTACTGAGTTTTCCTATCCTTAAAGAAAAAAAAAAAAGTACTTATGACAAAATAAGTTTTTTAGTGTTACAGTACATTTGCTTTGGATTGGTATTAATTCTAGCCAGGAGTTCAAAGGATTCTTTAGGCTGTTCCAATAAATGGGAAGACTGCAACTCATAAATGTGCTGCACCAAGACATTTGAAGATAGGTGTAGAGGCATGTGCATTCACTTTGATTTTGATAGAATTTCCCCTTTTTGTCCCTTCTGTTTCCTTTTAAGAGATAAAATCTCTTCAAGAGGATTGGAATGTGGAATAAATATGACATATGGGGCTAATATGGTCTTGCATGCATACAGTATATTCATAGTCTTCTCAGCTGTACCATAGAGAATCACACAAAGCACAGAATCGTCTAGGTTGGAAGGGACCTTTCAAGATCATTTGGTCAAACCCTCCTATGCAAGCAGGGTCTGCTAGAGCAGGTTGTCCAGGACTCTGTCCAGAGGTGTTTTGAATGTCTTCAAGAATGGAGGCTCCACAACCTCTCTGGGCAATCTGTTTGGGTGTTTAACCATCCTCACGGTAAAAAGTATTTTCTTGTGTTCACGTGGAATTTCATGTGTGTTAATTTATGCCCACTAAGTTATAGAAGAAGCAGTGTTTTAACTTGAATTATGAGTAGCTATTTGTAGCATTTAGTGATTTTTAACAAGGTAATTATTGCCTTTATAGATTTTTTTTTTAAATGTATATGTTATTTTAGAAATGAGTGCTCCTAGAGCCGTTTAAATTATATGCTTTTTTTATATTGTCATAGTGGGCTATGTTGTTGTTGCTATGTCATGTCGAAGTAGGCTTCTAGTGATTGGCATGCAATTCACAAACTTCAGTTAGGCATTTAGGACTGTCTCCACAAATCATCTTATGTTTGGTTCTAGGAGCAGTATTTACAAACCCTGGAGACTTGCTGAGCTTCCCAGTTTAATGTCTGGGTAGCAATAGGTGCCTAAAGAAAGATACTCAATAAGCAGCAAGTTGTTTGCATGTATATGAAGGGAAGAACAGGATGTCAATTTAGCTGATAGAAAAAATCAAAGGTATATGTGTTCAAAATTCCTCACTCTTCTGGAAGTAAACACTTAATTGTAGCCTTACAAAGTCTTTCGTAGGTGCCTACATTTGCAGTGCCCTTAAGAATTTAAGCACCAAGTTGTTTCACTTCTTTACTTCACAAGCATTTTACTTTTTTTTTTACTTAACCTTCATTTGTTTTCTGATTTNTTTGTCCTCTCCTTTTTTGTTTGTTTTTTTTTTTTTTTTTTTTTTTTTTCTAATAATCTAAGAACTGTTAGTGCAGCACTCGCCTAATAATGGATCTGAGTTCAGTTGTCCTTGCTGTGACGGGCATTCGAAACAGTTCCTCTTGCCTTCTGTGAAGAATAGAAGTCCTATCAGACTAGAGGCAGAACTAGGTACACATGGGATTATTCTCTATTCCCTCCTGCTGTTGTGGTTTATTGTCCCACTGAGAATGTGCACTTTGGGTCAGATGGAGAGTGAGTAAGAATAGGTATCCATAATTCAGTGATGAAGGTGGTGTCCTGGGGATTGGGAGACCTGGTTCTGTCCTGGGAGCTGTGACCAGAATGTTGAGTTGGCGTTTTGAAAACAGGGCTTTAATACAAGTTTCATGTACAGGCTGGTGTGCAAGTGTTAAGGAAATGGGAGATTTGAGTGTAATTTTTCTTGTTTGGACAGCTTAAAAGCAGAGCCAATACAAAATATAGCTGTTCAGGGTTCTCCGGTTAGAGTATCTCTGCACTCACTGAGTACTTCTACACGTTTCCATTACTGAGATGAGATTATTGCTGAGAAATGACAGCAGATGACGCAGTTTCTGGTCTGTCTTTTGACTGCCACATGTGTTAACAGCTAATGCTAGTCAGATCTGACTTGTGAATTTACACAAGTTTTACCAAAAAATGCATTGAGCCATCCAGTCTGTCTTGAAATCTGCATGTACCCAAAGGATTTTAAGTATTAATTCTCAGATTGCCTCTGAAAAAGGATAGAGCACATTGAAATCTGATGTTTGCAAACAAGAACTCAAATGTCTCTCTAGTAACCTAATTGATAGAGCTTAGAGTGATCTTTTACTTTAGTACAAGGTATTATCTTAGTGAGTTTCTTACGGCATGTTGTCAGACATGACTCACTATAAAGTGCATCATATGCATCCTCAAAATGAGTCTTTTTAGACTTTATTTTCTGTCACCTCCCCTCCCTACCAGGTATGTCCTTTCTGCTCTGAGAGGAATTTTTATTTGCTGGATCGACACTGGGTATTAACAACAGTGGTCAGTATCAGAACATTTTCTAGGTAGCTGGTCTGGAACGCAGAATAAAGTTGGTGTTAGAAATGGAACGTATGTTGAGCAGAGGACGAGAAAACAAGAAATCTCCTGTTTCAATAAAATATGCTATTATGAAGACTAGATGTGTTGTGCAAAGCCTAAATAAAAGCTTTGCATGAATCCCTGGAGGAAGAGAATTCTAACTCTACCATCAACTTGGAGAGGGCATTCAGTTTTCCTGCATAAGAGGTCAGGTGTCCTGATGTTTTCCTTTGTGTTCCCAGCAGATCTGTGAACCACAGCTTCCCCTGGCAGGGGGTGGGAACTGTACCGTTCCCAACCATCTTAATGCTTCACAAGCTCACACTATAGCAGGCTGTACTCACAGGGGGAAGGCCACAGTTAGTTCCCCTAGTAAATTTGTCCCTTGATACACCTCCTGAATTGAGAGCAATTTTCCTTCTGGTGATAGGGTAAGAGTTTTCTGTCTTGGTTAAATTGGTTTTGCTTCCTTTATCCAGTTACAACTTTGTACAGCCCTGTGTATATGGCAAAGCTGCAGGTTTTTGGCCGTGGGGAGCAAAAAAATCCCTCTGACTTCTTCCACACTACTTTCCCCTTTCCAGATCAGGTTTATCTGTGTTCTTTACTAGCTTAGCTAGTTAAGGTTATAGAGGTAGCAGTGACCGTATAAACATCTACAGGCAGTGAATGTAAGAAATAAAGTGGTCTACAGTAACAAAATAGTGTCCCTGATGGACATCCTATTTTTTCTAAACAATAGATGCCTTTTTGGTCTGCAGAAGGCAGAGTAAAGGAGGGTGAAGTGCTGGAAGAAACTATCCATCATGGGCATAGCAAGTGAAGGATTGTAGCTGGGGAAACCAGTGTTCTTCCAGAATGACATAGGCTTAATGCTTTGTTAATCTGTAACCATGCTGGTTACAGTTCTTCTGAATGAAACTTTTTGATGCTTTAATGAAAGCTTGGAATAAAAAGAATACAGTTCAGGTATGCTGAGGGTCCTGAAGAAAGGGGGTCGAGAGAAGTTACTGCTGCAGATACACTGGTGTAAGGTCTAAAGTTCAGATTTTACATTCCCCAGTTCACAATTCTGTGAGACAGTAACTGCTACACAGCAAGCAGTATTGAAGATGATTTATATATGCCTCTTCAATCTGTCTTCCCTCTGATTAGACTTTACAGGTTTCTCCTTAAAGACAAGCATAGAATTAGAACATACAGGAGCATCTTTACAGTAACTGCTGCATGTTTAACTGTGACAGTCTCAGTATGTTCATGTATGTATAGCTCACACTAGAAGAGTCCTCTACAAAATCTCACAGCTGTCCCTTTCTGCTAGAAAGAAACAAAGTCAGGTGTCAGTCTGTCCTGTATGTCCTGTCAGATTATGTATTTCTGAAATAGATAATATTTCAGGAATGTAATACTAATAGTAAGTAGTAATAACTGGGGTAGTCTACTACAAGGTGGAGGAGAGAAAGTTTTGGAGGAAAATTCTCTGCCACTTACTGTCAGAGGGTAATTAAATAACTTTCCGTCACAGAAGAGACGGTATGTGATTAGGGTCACATTGAAAGAAGTGTGACCAGCAGGTTGAGGGAGGTGATTCTCCCCCTCTACTCTGCTCTTGTGAGACCCCACCTGCAGTACTGCGTTCAGCTCTGGGGCCTCCGACATAAGAAGGACATGGACCTGTTGGATCAAGTCCAGAGGAGGGCCACAAAGATGATCAGAGGGCTGGAGCACCTCTCCTATGAATACAGGCTGAGATAGTTGAGGTTGTTCAGCCTGGAGAAGAGAAGGCTCTGGGGAGACCTTACTGCAGCCTTCCAGTACCTAAAGGGGGCCTACAGGAAAGCCAGAGAAGGACTTTTTGCAAGGGCATGTAGTGATAGGACAAGGGGTAATGGTTTTAAACTGAAAGAGGGTAGATTTAAATTAGCTGTAAAGAAGTTGTTCTTCCCTGTGAGGGTGATGAGGCACTGGAACAGGTTTCCCAGAGAGGCTGTGGATGCCCCATCCCTGGAAGCGTTCAGGGCCAGGTTGGATGGAGCTTTGAGCAACCTGGTCTAGTGGAAGGTGTCCCCGCCTATGGCAGGGGGGTTGGAACTAGATGATCTTTAAGGTCCTTTCCAACCCAACCCATGCTATGATCGTGTGTGGGGCAGATGGAAGGTGGCAGAAGTGGTCATCCCATCCTTAGGGCAGCTGATCATGTTGGAAGGAGAACTTACACCTGGAAGACAGGTCTGGCAGGACAAGAGAAGTGCAGCAAGGAGCCGTGAACTTTCATTGCAAGGGACAAGACTGTAGGAGACCACTGAGAGGAGCAGGGAGCAGCTGCCTGTCAGGCTCTATGTGACTAAAAGAGGATATTCCCAAAAAGCAGAGATGAGTGTGCATGCTACTGCTTGTGGCTTTCGTGATTGCGGTGTGTAACAAAACTTGGAGATGGGCAGCCCTCTCCATTTTTTTCCCCCTACTTCTCACCCACAAACAATGGCCAGAAATACATTTGTCCAAGAGTCTTATTTATTCTGGTGATCTAATTAGTTTGGATTTTCTCTTTCAAACTAGAAATCTTTAATGTTTTAATCAAATCTGGCTTTTCAGTATGGAAGTGTTTTAATCACTCTGAGTTCGTTGTAAGGAAAAGGTCTAGATTAGATGGATCTACTTCAGAGCTCTAGCTAACTTCAGGTCCTGTCACTTCTACTTAAACTTGTAAGTCAGTTAGAAGTGAATAGTATGAAAAGCTGCATGTGAAAATTCCTTTTATACTTAAAGCAGCTTGCAGCTCAACATTAATACAGGCATCACTGTAATACAAGAGTTTATGCTGGAATGGCATTAACTAGGCTTACAGAAGTTCTGAGATAATCTAAGTGTGGAAAAAGGGCCCTAGGGGAGTGTGTATGTCTTCCTAACATTGTTACCCCTCATTGACTTTATTTTTAACACAAATGTAAGTCATATAAGAAGACTNTTTTTTTTTTTTTTTTTTTTTTAAATCAAACATTCATGTGTTAGGAAGTGTTGGAATTAGAAATACCTATGCCTTTTCTTGTAGTAAGATGTTCATAGGCAACTTCAATTTGGGTGTTGGAGCACTTAGCTTTTTGCTGTTTCTAGCATTCTTAGCTTCATGGGCATATAACCTTTTAACACTTTTAAAAAAATGTAAACTAAGGAAAAAAACCTGGGAGAGCTGTACTGACTGAATGGAAAAGCAGCATAATTGGAACCATTAGCACTGGGCTCTGCTGCCTGAGTAATCTGTCAGGTATTATTCATTATAATCCAGCACAGTCAGCAGAAAGTGAAGGCAAGTGTTCTGCAGATACTTCTCCACACAAAAGATGTGAAACTTGGTGATCTTGATTTCTTTTCTAAAATCTAGAGGGAATGGGCTTCAACAGACATTGATTCTTTCAGTTACTTTCTTCCAGACCTGATGTTTTTGTCACATGCAGGTTTTAGACAAGGATCTTCCCTGTCCTTGGTATTGTCTTTCTTATCTGTGCCTTCCCAGTCTTTGCTCCTGAACTGAGCATTCAGCCTTCTTGCCCAGCAATTAGAATTATTCCCAGCTGGCCTCTGGCTTCTCTTCCTGTGATCATGCTGTAGAAAAAAAATCTATCCTTTCTCCTCTATTTTGCCCAGATACTCATCTGATTTTAGTATTGTGCACTATTCCACTGTTTCTCCTCCCCCTTGGCAAAAGAGGAAAACCAAGAAACAACTGCAGCCGTCTTACCTGGTCTTCATCACCAGCTTGCTCCTTATTGTCTTTTGTTTCCTCTTCCATTTTCTTTCCCACTCTTCATCTTCCTCTTGGCATCGTCAGGATGAATGAGTCCCTGCCCAATTTGCTTAAAGCTGACAGAAATCTTGTGATGCCCTCTTCTCTTCACAGAAAGGTGTTTGCAAATATCTTTGTTTTCTTACATTGAAGATTGGAGGAATATTTGGTAAGCCAGTTATGTCACAACAGGCTAGAAGGCAACTCCTGTTTCTTCAGAGCAGGATTCTGTACTTTAGTGTTTGATTTAAATGGCAGATTATTTCTTCTGTCCAAAAAAGAGTCAAGAACCCAGAACATCTGTAATAAAGGAAGGTTTTAAGTGCCCTGTTCTGTCCTTGACTTGACTGGAAATTTTAACTTTGTACAAAGCATGTTTTAAATTAGTGTATATGTTAACAATGGATCTCCAACTACATATTTGAAAATTTTATTGTTTTTTTTATATTTGTAATTGGTCCACATCTCTTCCACCCCCTCCCCACCACTTCCATGTAATTATGAAAGACAAAACATAATAAATATAGAAAAACACATTTATCAAGCTGCCTAAGATGGTTCTAAGATGGTTCCGATGTTAAGAGTTTGCGAGAACTTCAAATGTTCTTGCACAACACTTGTGTTTGCTGCAGGGATTCAAAAGCCTTGTTTGTGCTAGTAATATTGCATGGCCCATTCCAGTGCAGAGCTTGAAACTCAAACATTCTTATCAGTAGACCATTACAACAGTATCTGGCAAGGTCTTGACTTGAGCCATGTAGTGCTCTTCCAAAACATTTCCAGGCATGGCTTGGGAGTTAGTTGGTGACTTTTCCCAATTAGTTGTTTGGATGTGGCCCCATTATTTTGGAGGCCGCATGAGACCAAATGTGGGCTAGTTGGCTGAATGGGCAATGGAACCAGCACTGGCACTGTTAAACTTGCTAATATTGATGAAACTTTCCCTGGTTTCTGAGGATGGATGTGGGTGAAATTATCTACGCTTCCAATGAAGAAGTGTCTAGGGTTTCCTTTGGCCTGTTAATCAATATGAAAAATTTCATGCTAATTTAATGATATGAGGTAAAATTGATAGTGATTTTAGTGATCAGTTACTGTATGACTTGAATAAATTGTCAAAATAGCATGGAGGTCAGTAACCTGTTGCAACGCTCTGATGTTTGGAGAACTGCCAGCTGGTCATACTGTTATGTACAGGCTTTTTTCTTTTCTTTCTTTCTTTCTTTCTTTTTTTTTTTTTTCTTTTTCTGATTCCTGGTGTTGAAAGCACCCACTGAATGCATGCTGTTATAATTATGCTGTGAGGGGGAAAAAGACTCCATGAAAGAGTCTGGTCACTGTCCTGGATGTATAGATTATCTTGAAATATAGTTCTGCCACCCTGTCACTACTAAAGGTCATTCTTAGAAGGTGCATGTTAGCTGCTGGTACTCACAGCCTTTTTCTTTTAAACTTAATGAATGCTATTTTGTGGTCTATTGTAGGTCCCATAGATATGTATAACCTCTCTATGCTGTCGTCGAAAGATATAAATAGTCATTCACTGGAAATGCCATTAGTTAATAAATCTCATGGTGGTGTAGTAAGTAGATGCGTAACTGGTTACCTCAGTTATGCAAGGCTGTCCACTGTCCGGCAATCACTTATGCTTTTCTTAATATTTTTATGTGGTTTTAAGCAGAAAATGTGATTGTTTATATTTCAGTCATAGGTATAAAATGTGTAAGTTCATGTAGACTAATTGCCAAGATTGTAGACTATCTACAGTACTGTATACTCCTGTCTGGTGTAAATATTCCATATGTGGATTTGAAGTGGTTTCAAAACCACACCCATGTATTTTTGACTCTTATTACTCTAGAAAAGAATGATTGTTGTGTTCAATAAAAGCACCTTGATGGTTGTGACAGTTAAAAATCCAAGGCTTATCTGAGTGAGGCCCTGATGAAGTTGACAGCATTTCAGAGCATACCTCACTCTTGTGTGTCCATTGCAGTGTTCGTTTCTAGAGTTATCAGGAGAAATAATGATGATCTCTAGTTAAATTTCTGTTGCTCTCCACTATAAAGAATTCTGACCTCATTTAGAGAAGCTTTTCACTTTTTGCCACAAACATGTCAAATTTCCCAGAAGGAAAATGCTTAGGTTTAAAGAACAGGGTTGTTTGGTTTTTTTTTTTTTGGTTACTGTTTTTTATCCAATGAAAATGCAAAAGAAATTCCAAATGAAAGTTCAATTGCAAACTACTTAAGTCACTGTCTTTTCTTTTCTTTTCTTGAGCTCTACAGGAAAAATCTTGAAAGCATACTTTGGCAAAGTAACTGAAGATTTAGGATCATACCAGCAGCAGTATGCCTTAAAACTAAAATGCCAGAGAACTTTCACCCTGTCCCTTAATAATGACTGCAGACTCAATGTATGGTTTAGATACTTCACTTGGAGAGTGCTTGGCGTATTTATTGCCCAAGTTTCAGAAAGATGAGAAAGTAAGTTCATAGAATCATAGAATAGTTTGGGTTGGAAGAGACCTTTACAGGTCATCTAGTCCAATCCCCTACAATGAGCAGGGACATCTTCAACTAGATCAGGATCAAGTTGTAATACTGTTCTCCGAGTCATTCCCTAACAATCACACATGGGTCAGCTGTAAGGAATGGCCTTCTCCTTTTGCCAGGTGAGTAATTATTATTATAGCTTAAATGATAGCAACAGTGAGTGGCTCTGAAAAGCTAAGCTGATATTGCACAATGGTATGTTGTTATAGTTGTATAAAACTGATCTTTTTTCAAATTAAAAACGTTAAAACAGTATACACGCATTCTGGTAACAAATGTGTTCTTGAAAGTCATCAAACTCCAAATGCATGGTTTTCAGTAAAACTGCAGACTTTTTACTTTCATGGGTAGAATGTTACTGAGTTGAATTATATGATTGCATGTGGTTTTGTCAGTAGAATGCAACAACCTCTTGCTTAAGTGTTAGTGTAGGTAAAATATGCCTTAAGTTACACAGATGACCATAAACTTGGCTTTTTTTAATCTGAATGCCTCTTCAGAAAAAAATCTTCTGAATACCAATATATTCAGAGACATAGAAGGTATAAAGCCACAAAAGGGATATGAAGACATAAAGATGTGGTTCTGTTCATACATCCTGTGGTTTCATTTTATATTTCTGTGGTTTAAGATCTAATGATTTATCAACTCAGATGGTAATTTGGTAGTGATAGAAAATAAACTTCATGATTCTAATTGACTATAGCTGATGGCCTGGAGATAGCAATGACCTTTCCAGTCTCACAAGAAAATAGTTTGCAACTAATCAGAAGAGTGTAACAGTTTGATTTTTTTTTTTTCTTACTGTGTTTTTACTTTAGTATTGATTTTGCTGAATGTTTTCTTGCATTGTTTTGGCCAAATCCTGGGTTTCCAAACAAATCCAGGTTTTTAATTTTTTACTCCCTTGGTATTGTAGTTTTCATTCATTCTAAGTTTTTTGGGGTTTTTTTGGGTACTATGAAAGCTTTCTCTTGAAAGTCACTGTATTGTGGCACTAAGTTATATGAGAAACTTGTAATTGAGCTGAGTTATGGTTTCACTGACAACATTGGGCAGTGGCAGAATTTTCCTCACAGTTGTGGCATTCCTGAACATTTTTCTGTGGAATGAGAAAAATTTTTAAGTTCCCAAAGATCTTAAAGAAAAAGGGAAAAAGTAGTGTCTCCCAGGAAAGTGGGAGAAGTGTGTTAATATACTCAGAAGAGCAAGTTTGCAGTCAAATTTTTTTTTAACTTTTTCCAAGTGTTTGCCTTTTGACAAATTAATTTGGCAGAGCTCTGATTAAAAAGTGGAACATAATTCTGTCCTTCATTTTCTGGATTAGTAAGCTCATATAGTCTTGTTTCTGAAGAGACTCTTACTCTGAGAGAAGGTGAAGTACAGCTTGAAAGGATGATTTATTCTGATTTACTAAAACCAGAGTACTTTAAAGACAAAACCAGAAGCTCCTATGAATAGGGATCTAAACTAGGACAGAAAATTGTCATGGGTAAATCTTAATGGTCTTACTCTGCGTCCGTGACAGCCTCCTTCAGGATGTGCTATGAAGTCATTCTGGAAGGGAGTGGATTTATTGTACTTCAGATAGGTTTTAAATGTTGCATCTTCTTTTTAAATAAAGACCAAATTTAAACCAGATATTTGAAGTTGTCAAAGGGAAAACAACATTTCACAGAGTCCAAATGCTTTATCTTCATGATATATCTAGTTGGTTGTCGTGGTTTCAGGTCAGCTCAGCTGGTAACAAAGCACCACGAAGCTGCTCACTCACCCCCCACCCCCTCGCCTGGCCACGTTGGGATGAGGAGAAAATCCAAAGGCAGGCTCGTGGGTCGAGACAAGGACTGGGAGGGATCACTCCCCACTTATGGTCACGGCCAAAAGACAGGCTCAACTTGGGGGAAAAAACCAAAATCAATTTAATTTACTACAAATCAAATAAAAAACAAAACACAAGGATATTGGGAAGGGAAACCAAACATCAGAACACCTCCCCCCACCCCTCCCGCCTTCCCGGCTCAGCTCCATTCCCGCTGCTTTCTACCTCCTCCCCCCGGCGGCACAGGGGAACAGGGGATGGGGGTTGAGTCAGCTCGCCACACATCGT
>VYZV01007384.1:10510-20900 GCA_013401275.1 Pandion haliaetus | reverse complement strand
TAGGTGCAGTCTGTGTTGCAGATTTATTTGCCATGCAGTAAATGAACATACATTATTTTTCCTTTGAGCTGAATATGCAAACAGCACAGCAGCTGCTTTGGAAACTCTCTGCCTGTATAAAAACATGTGTCACACCTACAAATGTTCTCTTTGTTGTAAGCAGATGGAACCACTACTCTGTGTCTCAAAGGGTTGACTAGCTCTGCTGTAGAAGAGGGACACTGTGCTCTGTTCCTTGTTCAAGGCTCTTGTCAAACCCAGGGCTGAACTGGTAAACTCTTAATAAGCTTAAACAGACTTAAAATAGAAATAAACTTGCAATTGAAAATCCATTTAGTGCAAGCTTCTGAAATGTAATACTTTCTTATCATTACTGACAAGTTACGTTAATAACTAACTGCTCTAAACCCTTACTGCTTCTTTTAGAAACAAACCTCAAAAGAATGCTTTTCCTGATTTAAAACCTTTCTTTCTATTATGCGTGTATATTATGTCTTTCTATTATGAATGTAGTGTTAGTAAAGAATTGAGGAAACTATCAAACTTTCTGGAAAGATAAATGCACTACAGATACAGAGCCATGAGATATAGAGCCATATCTCCTTAGCCTCAGCTACTTTAATCATCCCAACATTCAATGTTTAAGATGCACAAAACCCTTTCAAACTGCAAGCAGCTGATCAAGTGCCTTATTCTGACCCTTTTCAGCAGAACAGAGAAGACCA
Organism: Pandion haliaetus; assembly: GCA_013401275.1. Taxonomy (NCBI): domain Eukaryota; kingdom Metazoa; phylum Chordata; class Aves; order Accipitriformes; family Pandionidae; genus Pandion; species Pandion haliaetus. The sequence continues at coordinate 20,175 of VYZV01007384.1, read as the reverse complement.
CCTTGGAAACTAACTCCTGAAATCTTTATCTTTAGGCCCCAAATCTGCAAAGTATCTATTAAGAAATTAATTTCAGGCAATAGATGTTGAATGTGCTGAAAGGTTTGTGTAAATGATGCACTGGTCAAAAATTTCATAGTATTTACCTGCAGCGTACTCTGTAGCCAGTAAAAAGTTGAAAGGTTGTGATTATGGATACCTCTGCAGATCAAATTGTTTTCCTCCTCAGTGTGCAATTTTCTACTCTTAAATTATATTTAATCTCAGTAACAGGTGGAGAAGCTGAGTGCAAAACACAGAATGATACTCTCAAAAATTGTACACTTGTGAACACCAGGCCTAATGAGAAGACCTGTTATTTGTGAATATGTCGCTCTGTCATCCATGCTCTTACGCTGTAGGACATATTAGTCTATTTGCCTTGACTCCATCAGCAAAGACTTCCTTTTTCAGTGGGATGAGTAGAGAATGTGACACCAGTAAGGAGGCCTTAAGCTGCTGGTGACAGTTCTATTAGTATTCTTCCTGGTTTAGTTAACTAGACACTTCTATTCATCAGAAAATGATGACTAGAACAATATTCTGAAAAAGTTAAACTTTTAAAAATTTGCTTTTGAAGTAGATGCCTAGCATTCCTCAGCATAAGGAATTTTTCTTACAGAAAAAGAAAAATCAGGTTTTATTCTTACAGATATTGGAACAAATCAATTCAGGGCATAGTTTTACTAAAACTAATAGAATTACATTATAGTCCAGGATGAACTGCAAACTAGCAAGACATTATTCTTTTTTGTGTCAGGTGAAATTCTGAACTTTTAACCTTTTATATATTAAGTATTTAAAAGATTCACTCATTCCCTGACTTTCTTATTCTCAAAGATTTCCTGGATTCAATAAACCAGAACAATACTTTATTTCATTCTAACATTTACATTGCTCCTTCACTCCAGAAATCAGTGATCCGTTAGTCTCCATTTCAACAACACAAAACATTTCCTACAATGATCCTTGAGTGTGTTCATCACAGTATCACCTACTAGACAATGTCACGCTAACAACTGTTTCTCAAAAGATGTTGAGTAAAACATGCATAGAGTTTCAGTGAGGATTCAACCCCTTTCGTTAAATCAGGATTATATTTGTAGCTTGGGCACCTTGCTAGTAACGGTAGGTACTGTCATGCTTTCAGAGTGTAAGAACTGCCATGGAAGATAACGAATAAGGGTCCATTTGGCTCCATATTTTCAGTGACATTCAGTTTAGAGGATACTACTTTGGGTATTACATTCACCAGACATTGTGCCTGAACTAAAGCATAATGGTGGGAGCACAGAAGAATACCAACTGATTATTTCCTTCCAGTGAGCAGTTCTACTATCATCTTTCTTATTACAGACTGCAAAGAGAAATGAGCCAAACTTCTCATTCTTCGTCCTGTTCTGGAGCCAGAAGAACTACATGTCTCAGAGTATGAAATGTCTCCTCTCTGCCTGATATGTTGCCTATAACTTGTCTTATAAACACTAGGATGTTGAGGAAGTCAAACATAACCCTTTGGCACAAGTTATGCATAAAATGACCTTCTGCAAAATTTCTTCTTCTCTCATGCATTTGGTTTTCTATGGATTATGCTCAGTGTTTCTGGTAGTATGATTCTACCCAGTGCCAGACATTTGGAAAAGAATTTGAGACGTGTATTTTAAGCTTCTCTTTTCAATGCAGTCAAACACTGTAGGATCAGTTTCAGCTTTCCTGTAGGTAGGATTGGAATAGAGGATGAGATGGAGTAGGAACTATTAGAAATATTCTGAATCGTATAAATAATATTCTTCACACCTCTGCCTTAAACATCATGTTAGAACAACACTCTCATGACTTTCTTAAAAGTTCCCGGAAAGCTTTTTCCCACACATAAAGATCTGCCCATTTTGTCTTCTGTGCCTGAATCGTAACATCCAAATAGATGCCATCCATTTCTGAAAGAGGGCAGCAGCAATTCATACATGTCTTCTCTTTCCCTCCCACCATACCTATTCTCAGGCTTCTGAAATCTGTGCCAGCGAGAACCTACTGGTGTTCATTCCTCTAGACACAGAGCTTTGCGCGTGTATATGGGATCTATGCCTTTTTTGCCATAAGATTCTTCTGTCATTGGTTTTCTTTGCTCACTTTTAACAAGTCATTGGGGAAAATAATTGTCCAGCAGATATTAAATTATGTATAACCTGGTACTCTTGTATCCTCTCCATTTGCCTTTCCGGTGGATTAGAGTCTATATTAACAGCTACTTCCTCTTTTTTGCTGTGAAAGACAAAATTAATGCACTAGGACTGGCACAGAGCTATAATTTTTAGTAAGTGGATACCATAAAATTTGAGAGTATTCTATATTTTTTCTCTTAAAACACTGAGATGTTGCTATTGCTGGTCATAGTGGGGTGGGGTTTTACAATATTGTTTTTTTCTGGTCTACCAGCTAAATTCCATTTTTGACCCAATCACAGAATATAAATCTACAGGTGTTGGCTTGATGTCAATTAACAGCTGATTTTTCACAGCTCTAAAGAAAGCATTTTAGTTAAAGGAGTTTCTTTGGTACTCAAGTACTGCAACACCTTTTAAAAACACCAAAGCAACAACTTAACAAAAGGAGTATATTTGTGATTAAAAATACAATGACGAGAAGCAAAGCAGTAAAAAATCTTTAGGTACTTTTCAACAGTGCACAGAAATGCAACTTGGCCGAAACATCTGCAGTATCACATCATCTGCTCTGCAGGAATCTTGTTGAAGGCAATTAATTGTTAATTAGCAATGTGCCAGCATACAGCTCAAGAAAGGATTGTTTGTTGAGTTAGTCCAAGTTGTCATATGTAATTTATGTGATAGAGCAGTTGCAGTAGCGTAGTGTCTGTATGAATATACTAGGTCTGCTTTAGAGAACTTAACACCTGCTGCTTTGTCTAAAACTCTAGATGTTCCAGTGCTTAAATGCTTACGGTGCTAAAATGTACACAAATACTCAATATGTTAGGGTGTATTTGATAACAGCTGATCAACATTTTTCAGGCAAATACTTTGTTTTACTAACGTGCAGCTTCAGCCAAAAATAATTCAATAAAGGAAATGTTCTGAAAATGAGACCTCTTTTTTATTTCGAAGCAATATATTGATGTTGCACTCCATTTTCAAAGATATAAAATACCAAAAATAAAACGTGATTAAGTTGAACAGAATTTTGGGGGTAACTTATCAGATGTATTTCTTATTATTTTGTATCATGGAGAAAAGTAAATCATCTTCCTTATGGGTTGACCTGTCTTTTGGAGCTTCTCTCCTATTTCAGATCTGAAACTGAATCAAACCACTCCCTCATTCACATCTTATGACCGCCTTTCTTATGGTAACTTGCAGTTGTTCATTCTGATGTATTTTAAAACTACATTTGGCAGACTGTGCGTAGTGTTGCTGCCACCCTTCACTCAATATGAGTATTGCATAGGTTACCATGTTTGTGAGGGACAATTAGACACTGCACTGTACATTCAAGATAAAACACTGATCTTTTGCTTCTGGGTAGGCATTGGTTTAACCCCAGTAGGCAGCTAAGCACCACACAGCTGCTCACTTTCACCCCCAGAGAGATGGGTTAGAGAAACGGAAGGGTAAAAGTGAGAAAACTCAGGGGTTGAGATAAAGAGAGTTTAATAGGTAAAGCAAAGCTGCAGGTGCAAGCAAAGCAAAATAAGGAGTTCATTCACTATTTGCCATCAGCAGGTAAACGTTTAGCCATTTCCAGGAAAACAGGGCTTCGTTGTGCATGACTGTTACTTAGGAAGAAAAATGGCCTAACTCAAATCATTGTCCTCCCTTCCTCCCTCTTCCCGCCAGCTTTTATTGCTGAGCATGACACCGTATGGTATGGAATATCCCTTTGGTCAGTTGGGGTCAGCTGTCCCAGCTGTGCCCCCTCCTAGCTTCCTGTGCCCCCCCCAGCCTGCTCACTGGCAGGGCAATGTGAGAAATAAAAAAAGACCTTGATGCTGTGTAAGAACCGTTCAGTAATAGCTAAAATATCAGTGTGTTATCAACACTGTTTTGGTCACAAATCCAAAACATAGCTCCATACTAGCTACTATGAAGAAAATGAACTCTATCTCAGCCAAAATCAGTACTGTAGGGAACTTGCATAGATGAACATATTAAGCTGTTGAATCAGAACAGGAGAAATCAATTTTTGTCAAGAAATGTTTCTGTTCCTTGTCATATACATTTAAAAAAAATATATCAAGGGTTATAATTACAGGATATTTACATTTCCATGTTTATTTACTTTAACTCTTGATGATTAGCTCCATTTATAAGCTGGAAAATGTTTTTTGAATTATTGTTCTATAGACTCAAATCTAAAGCCTCAAAGCCCAGTTAAGTTGTGTGAAATTCATGGATTAACACAAAGCCTGACTCCGTGGGCTATTCATGCAAAAAAATTGCAATGAGGCCACTACCTAGGGGTTGGGGGAGATGCTTCTTCCTGTCAGGTTCCCTCTTTCCCACCTGAGGTGTAAAGTTGTTCAAAGAATTTAACTTTGTTAATCCTAACAGTCTTCCTCCGTTAACCTGGAGTGTACAGTGCACAAAGCAACTCCTTATCCTACTTTCTTCTACAGCAAGAAATAATGTCTGGGGTAAGATAAAGGACTTGAGATGCCTGCAGAGAGCATCTATAATCGGAATTCAATTCTGCCTTCATTTTCATATTCACTGAGTACCTTTAATAGCGCAAGTTCTGAAGTCTTAATATAGTTGAAAATATGTCCGGAGGTTCTGAGCACCAACGTTCCTCAGTTCAGTCCTTTTCCAGGTTGTAACACCTCTCAGTAAGTGTGAGTTTGGCATATTGATAATGCGCATAGCTGCGTGAAGCCTGCAAGTTCAGTTTCTGATCTGGAAGAATGATTGACTAGTAACTGCTAGTGGTAAGGCAGTTGCGGTGTTATGTATCTAAGTCTTCAGAGGTCTCTATTTGGTGTTTCTTTTATTTGGTCTAACTTGTAAGTCACATTAAAACAATCATTCCATAGGTATCTTCTCTTTTAGTGCTGTCACTTATATGGATAGGTAGTTTCCTCTCTTCACAAAAAAAATAGTGGATTTTACTCTTTATTTCTGTCTTGTTGGACACCTTTGGCTGCATACAATTGCTATGCTACTGGAGGGTGGTTATTTTTTGTCAATATGTAGAAATATACCTCATGTCTTATTCAGAAGTACAGGGCCTCAAGGTTTACAGTCAGAGGCATGAGGATGCTTTTTTCATAAAAATAACTTCTCGCTTATTAGTTTTCTTGCTGCTCTAAGTGTTAGCAAAAGTAAAAATGTGCTGTTGTTAGCCAAGTCAGCAGATAAGACACACAATATAGAAAGGGTGTCTGTTCAGTTTGGATAGATGACTGCTAACTCTTGAAAGTTGTGTATAAGCCTCACCATTGGAGGTTCCCTCCACGTGCTGTCTGTCTGTAAAACTCAAGTTTGGAAAGCTCAAGATACTATTAGCTGGCCGCATTAGCAGAGGGGTGTCTCCATAAAACACAACGGGAGTGGTGCTTACTTGTGTGTGGCAACATAAGGAATCCATGATGTGTACCACCTTTTCCATGAGACATTAGATCATCTTTCTCATATATTAAAATACAAGCAGTCATGGAATAACTGTCAGACAAAAGGCACTGAGGAACCTTGTAGGGGAACTGAAGTTAACCCTTTCACAGCAAGATGCCTCAGTGGTGATCCAAAGATGAATACATGTTGGCGCAAGTCTAGCAGAAACCCCATATTGTGGAATATATCATCCACTCCTGTTTAGGAGTAAGATGGTCTGGAAGATAAAATGCGTGTAACAGAAGGAAAATATGGATCTCAGACTGACAGCAAGGGACAGGAGAAGGCCTCCAAAGGGCAACATCAATAGATGAAAAAGTGGTTTTCACAGCTGTCTTGAACTCTAAATTCTGCATCTCAACCATTGTGAGGCATGGGCAATAAATTTGAGAGACATCTACACTGATAGCTGCTAAGCCTTTCTAAATAGAAGCCCAACAATCAGTTGTTGCTTAACTTAAAGTTGTTATCTGCAACAAATAAATCTTTTTTTCCCATTGTAGAAAAACGATTAGGCACAAATCAGACAGCCTATGCTTTTTGACTTAAGTCCAGTCCATAACAGCATAGCTAAAGGTGTCACAAATTGCTTCATGATCTTAGGCTTTTGATCCAAAATATTGCAGCAGATCACTATCACTAATGAAATTCTTATTGTAGTTCTTTGCTTTCGTGTAGCTATTTACACATGAAGAGTCTAACTTTGTGAAATCTTTACATAAGGCTTGAGCAGATTTTGCTGATATGAAATGTAAACTAAAGCTTTTAAATTTGGAGAGGATTGTTGTTCCTCCTCCCTTCAATTATATTGACACAGGGTTCTATATTGTTGAAACAACACAGAAATCAACAGTTACAGTGGTTTAATAAGGAGAAGACATGGAGCCAAGCCCAAGCCTTTTCATTTCTAAAGCTACGTAACATGACTTTTGCTTACATTAAACGCTTGTGTCAATGTTGCATTGATCTCTCTATTAGGATCTCTCTATTATCTCTAATGCTAATGAGAACTCTTTTTTTGGAAAGCTATTTATTGCTTCTTTTTTGTTTGTTTTATTTGGGAAAAATGCAAAAATCTAGAGGTCCATATGTGGGCCAAAACATTCCGCAGTGTAGCAGAGACTTCACTCTTGTCCAATAGTAGTACCACAGAAAATGAGGCATCCTACTGAGGATCCAAAGTGCAGGATAAGCAAAGCATTCTGATTTCCAAGAAAAGCTATACATCCAAAGCATAAGAAGCAAAACGTGCAACTGTATCACGCAGTTTTCATTCCGAGCCTTCTGAATCGTGTAGAGGTTGGGCACTAAGGAAAAAAAAAGCAAGAGAGTTAATCTTCCACATGTGTTGGTATGTCTTAATGCTCTGTGTATTTGTGTCTTGAAAGTATGGACAAGGTAGAAGTCCCAGAAAAAATAAATGGAAAACCAGGCTGAATATGAGTTCTGGCAGTAACCAAAGAAGCTTGGGTACAGTGAGTATTCCTCAGTGCATCTAGGCCATTTATTTCAGCATCCTGGTAGAATCCCGTGGGAATATGGCTTTTTCTTAGAGGTTCTTTTCTCAAGTTACTTTATATATCAATTCCACATCTTTATTAATTTTAGTTTATAAATCTAAATCAATGTAGTCTTAGAATATTTGGTACTCCATGGTGCCTTTTTTGGCTAGCAGAAACATCTGGTTTCCGCTCCCACCCATGTCTACTTTCTATGCAGAATTTTAATGGTTTCCTTGGAGTGTGGAGATAAACCCAAATAAGGCAGGACTTTAATTGCTTCTTTAGGTCAAATCATTTTAATGTGGGACTTGAGAGGAATGGCCAGGAAACTTCTGGTGAGTGCCTTGGAGGCAACAATTCTAAATGCTTCTGCAGAACTGATGCTACATTGTCAGGAATGGAGTAGACAATGCAGAAGAAATCTACTTGGACATTACTAAATTACTTGGTGTGTCGCGCTGCTAGCCCTTCCACAGAATTATGTACTAATGTTTTGGTTAACTAATGTTTTAGTAGTAGATACTGGTTTTATGAGTAACAGCCTTCTGATATTGGTAACTATCAGTCTCTTGTCTTACAGTACAGCCATGTTGCAAGGTTTGCTCTCATCCCAGTCACCGAGTTGAGCTCTGATTGCATGTCACGTGCAGATCTCCCAACAGACTGACAGAAGCAGGCATGAATTCATGATGAGGAGCATGAGATACACTAGGTTAGTGCATGAATTGAGATATAGCCTGTAATCCAGAGAACTTTTTTCATTGCAATATAGGAGGCTCCACCAGATTGAAAAAACAGGGTTATCAACCTGTTTTAAAAATTGAGAAGTTATCTGTTGCAAACACTGTGCTGCATTTCAGTAAAATATTCACAAAAAGTAGCAGCTAGCAGTTACTTCCATAAACCCTTCAATTGGTAGGAGACTGAATGGGAATCAGTGCAAGAACACAGCAGTGGATAAAATACTTGTCACCTTGAATTAATAATTTCAAATACCGAACAAATCAGCAGTGATTAAGCACCTTTTGCATCTGCTAGCCATCCTATAGACTGTTCTTTGGAGCAGGCCCCTTCCATTTGGTATCATTAGCCTATGTGAAGAAGACTCGTCTCTCGCATGTGTTGAATTATCAGTCAGATGTTTACTGTCCCTTAGCTTCCCTCCATTTTTAAAATTACTCTCAGGAATGAAATGAGAATTCAGTTTCAGCTTTGATGTTTAAGTGTATCCTGTTGAGCCTGCTCAGCCTGGCTGGAATACAGAAAAACAACGCCTGTTTTGATCCCTACTGAAAACTAGATGAAGAAGGGGGAAAAAATAAAACAACAAAAACCCCACAAAACAACAAAAACCCCTCAAAGTTGAGTTTGGTTTGTACAAAGCCAGGTTGAGAAAAATGGATCTATTCCATCCTTAGTTAATGAATACCAGCTGCATTAAAAACAAAAAAAACCACAGAAAGACCACCCAAAACCAAACCCAGCTCTGGTAATGGTATCTGTGGAGGACATCTGTGTGAAGGATACTTAAAAAAAAAAAAAAAAATTAAAAAAATAAAATCAGAATTCTGCAGTTTTATCATAGCTTTACCACAAGCAGTTTTTCATTTCACAGTATAGGTTTGACTAGTGCTATATATGTTGGTATCAATAAGAAAAGAAAGGGCCTCGTGCACCTGTTAGGTGCAAGTGTTTATATGATATGTAGTTGACAGAGAATGTAGGGTGAGGCCCCAACACTCACTCTTTTGGCATGCGTAATTTAAAAGCAGAATTCCAAAAACTTTAACCACTGTAGGAACTTCAATGTGTAAACACACAGAGGCCTCATGTGTAAGCAGGGTACGATCAGGCTCCAGCTTCCAAAGTCAGCTAAGGTTAATATAAAATCTATCCAGGGGCATCTTTCCATTGTCTTCAGTAAAGCACTGGATAAGAGTTTTCCTGGCAGTGTGAAAAGTCCATGGAGCTGGAGGGCAAGAGGAAGAGAATTCATATGGAAGAGTATGCTGCCTCTGGGACGGCATCATCCAGCACGCTTAAATGCAATCCTGGATTTAAGATACAGCGTTCCAGAGCGCACCTCCTGTAGTTGCAGAGCAAAACGTTGGTGATCGCAGCTGCAACTGAGAGTTTGGATCCGAGGGAAGATTTGAAGCTAAAACCTGAGTGGGGCCTTGCCATTTGCCAAGGAGAAGCTGCGGAGGTAAATAATGGAAGAGGTATTTAGTTTGGGTTGAGAAACATGGGGTGGAAAAAACTGACCTACCAAGACGGGGGGGAGGGGGAAACGAAGAAATGGAAGAAAAATCTCTATTTGAAATATTTCATTCAACCTGAAAGAAAAGAGTTTGTGTTATTTTTTTTCCCGTTCTTGCTTCTATTTGACACTTATTTAGGTTGAATTTTAAGCGAAACCCCGGTTAGAAATGCCCATGTGGGCCGTTTCTGCATTTTCCCAGTGTAACTTGAAAGTGCCCACATTGTTTACCACCACCCCCCC
>VYZV01007373.1:0-32586 GCA_013401275.1 Pandion haliaetus | reverse complement strand
TGTATTTGAGTATTTGCAAAAAGTGGAGTAATTCTTTAATCTCTTACAGTGATTTCTGAAAACATATGGGATCCTTTTTCGACAACACAAACATCTAGAATGGTAGCAATTGTACAGAAACTAGTAGATGGATATCCTTCAGTGGTGAATGCAGAAAACAAAAATACACAAGTAAGTTGTTTTTTCTTAAATATCTTGCATAAGTTAAGGAATTTGAGTATATTTTTAATACGCTATATTGGAGAACACAGCATGCTTAGTGAGGAATAAGAAAGAGAATTTTGCAATTATTTAATGCTCTGCAGCCTGGTTATGGAGAGTCAAGTATGGTGATAAATTAGGAGGAGGAGCTCAGTGAAGTCTCCCCAAAATAGATGCTAGAGATAGAGACACCAAATGTACTAAGACATGTTCATCTGCAGTTTTGCTTTAAGGGTTAGCTACAAATAGTCAGGCTTTTCTTTTTTAGATCTTTACAACCTTTTCAAATGTAATGCCTTGAAATTTGGTTGTTGTAGTTATCTTCCATGAATACAAGAACCAATGTCATGAGTTCAGGTGCCATAGCTAATACAATGTATGCATTGCCTTTAGAAAAATGGGAGATACCCGTGCACTTTGGCCTATGGGGAAGTTAGCAGAAGATGAAAAATGACAAAAGCCCTGATTTCACAGAAGCTAATTGTGTAGCTAAGCTGAACCACAAAGTAATGCTGTTGCCTTCAGTTGAAAGTGTCAGATTTCAGCTCTGTTAATTATTATAGGCTTCTCTAAGACTTTATTTATATGTGTGCTTACGTATGTATGCTTTTTACTGTCAGGGTCACAAATGGTCTTTGCTGCTTTCAAAATCAATTTCTGAGTGGTTAACTACAAAGCCGTGCATTGCACACTTAAAAATAAATTTATCTGTTTCAGATGCTTTTAAAGGCATTGTTGCTAAGAATGAGGAGAACACTAGATGATGATGTATTCATGCCCTTATATCCAAAAAAGTAAGTTTGCTTTCAACTATGGTGTTAGACCTTTATTGGCGAGTCGGTGTCTTCTGTCTGTAGTTAACAGGGTTTTTTTCTCAGTATGGTTCACTGGCTGGATAGAGGAGATCTTTCGTTATCATGCTGTGAGGATTTAGCAAAGACTAGCAGGATGGAAGGGAATATTAATAGAACTGAACTGTGTGTGGGAAGGAGGAAGCCAGCAAACTCCAGACAGAGGTGGTCTTGGTTGCTCATTAAAGAAATCTCTTACTTTCCAGCATCTTAGAAAACAAGAACTCTGGTCCGTATTTGTTTTTCCAACGTCAGTTTTGGTCCTCTGTTAAGGTAAGTCAATAAATACATCTGGTAAATCTTTGGTCTAGACAGTGTAGTAATAAAATCCTCTTCAAATTTGTGGAAAATGATAGATGGAAATTACTTTAACTTATTTGAAAGAACGCCAAATTACGATTTGTAGCCTCTGGTAATGCACCATGCCCTCTTCGAAAGACTGCAAAGTGCAAGCACCATCATTTTAACTTGTATGTTGTGGGTTTANATATATATAGTGTGAGAATCTTCGTGAAAATAACTTGGCCCCTTTTGGAAAGCTCACTGCTATTTGTAGAGTATAAGAGCATTTGTAATCTTAGTTTAATTGAAATGATAGCGTGTGAAAGAAAAAGTCTCTCTGTGTGGAATGTGCAATATAGAGTTTGCAAAGGTCTGTAAGAAGCTCTGACTGTTGTAGTTTATTTCCAATAAAAGGCTGTGAAGAAAATTAACTCCCAACTAAACAGGAAATAAAGCGTGAGATCCATGTTGCTTGAACTGCAGGCAAACAGAACTTTTATCTGGAATTTTCAATTTAAATTGCAGCAGTCAGACTGTATTCTGAATAGGTTTGCAATCACTACATTTACTTAAAATACTTGGCACTGAATTCTTTCGCTTTGAAATAAAAGTCAACTTTTTAAATGCTGTCTAGAGCAAAAAATGCACAGAGCTCATTTATTAAAATGCTGTTGTTAAAAGTGAAACAGATCACTTATTTAGGGCTTGTGTCTCTTAAAAGAGTGAAATTGCCTGCTTCTGGCAATATCTATCAGAGCCTGGGCAGCTTAGAAGTATGCATGCTGTTACCACTGTTTTATTTTAGGGAAGCATTAAAAATACACATCTCTTGTGCTAGCAAGTCAGTTACAGCATCACAGACGAGCAGAAATAGAAGCTGGGAGGCATGTGCTCGTTTACTGTTTCCTGATGATCTGCCCCAACAGTAAACTGTTGGCTGCGTTCATTTGTACAAGGCTGGCAGCAATTCTCTGCAGGCTGTGTGCCAGCAGGGAATAACAGCTGTACAGTTGGCTTAGCTTGCACTCCCCCGTGATACTTTCTGTGTCTCTTGTGTCACTGTGCCTTGGAAATAAGGGTATGCTGACAGCATAGCTGGGGATGTCATTGATAAGGGGGCTGTGAGTTGCGCCCATATGGCATATGCTAGGCCTCACTTGGCTTGACATTGACATCAAATTTTGAGAACAAGATGGCTTAAAACTTTAATTCTTTTTTTCTGATTTCTTGTGCAAAACATGAGCAAAGTTGAGGGAGGTAGTGGTGGTGGTTGTATGAGAATTCATAACACTCCAGGCTGGTACTTTATGGATTCTGAATAGTTTTGAAGCTAACAGAAGGCATATTTCCACTGCTTACCTTGGCCATGCTGTTGCATTTGAAGAGGCTTTAGAGTGTTTGATCAACCTCCTGGTTTCAGTACATTTTTAAATACTTGTTTTCCCTGTGTTGTATTTTCAGTTATTAGGAAACTTTCTCCAGTGGTATGGAATCCTTTCAAACAAAACCCTCCAAGAACTGTCAATAGATGGTCTGCTAAATAGATACATTCTTATGGCTTTTCAAAACTCCGAGTATGGCGAGGACAGCATTAAGAAAGCTCAAAGTGTAAGTAAAACCAAACTGTTTAAAATCACTTGTAAATCACAAATTTCAGCTGCAGGAAAAATGTAGTTAAAAACTGAGGTTACCTATGAAATCTTGGCTTTGATATCTCAAAGTTGTGATGTCAGTGAAAAATAGATTTAAAAAACAATTTTTTTTTTAATACACAAACTGAAGAAAGAACCTTCTCTGGCTCATACCCGTAACTAAAGAAAGAACCTTCTCTGGCTCATACCTGTAGACAGCTTAGGTATAGTGTAAGCTTCAGTGTTTTACTGCTTGAATTTCGGGTTTGTTTTGGTTTTTTTGGTTGGGGTTGGTTTTTTTTGGTTTTTTTTTTGGTAGGTTCCTCACTGTTTCACTCAGTTGGGCCTTGTCACTGCAATCGTACCTGGCAGACTTCACAAATCATGTTAGATAGCTTTTAAAATTTTGTTATGTTGTGTTTAACTTTCTTTTTCCTGTTATGTCTAGGTAATTGCTTGCTTTCCTAAACAGTGGTTTGCTAATCTGAAAGGAGACAAGACTATTTCTCAGCTAGAAAACTTCTGTAGATACCTTGTTCATCTGGCTGATACAATTTATAGAAACAGCATTGGTTGCTCTGATGTAGAGAAAAGAAATGCGAGGTAACTTATTTTGAGTTAATGCAGTTGCAATTCTTGTGCTCTGTGTTGTTTTGCTGATGCATGCAAACATGGGTAAGTATCTCCATTCTGCTGCATGTCTTTTGAAACTTCTTTGAATTTAAACTTTTAAAATGTTACAGTATGGTAAATGGAGATTTTTAAGGTGTCTGAAAACAGCAACTGCTGGAAATCTTTAAACATTCATAATGTATTTTGCAGTACTGCTTAGTGTCACTGATTCTGGCAAATTTTGTAGCTTCTGGTTTTGGACTGTTCCACCTTGTGAGCCTGTTGCCTATTCCTGCATAATGGCTTCTTAAATTATAAACTATGCTTTTGTATACAGTACAAAATTTCTGGCTTTATTTACAAAACCAACTAGATGAACCTATTTTTCCCCTAGATCAAGGAGTCATTTTTACTTTTATCTTGATAACCAGCATAATTAAATGCTCAGATTAGATGCATAAATGTTACTGCTGGCCAAGTAACCTGAAATGCTATGGGTGTATTGTTTTAAGCAATGATGAACTTAAAAACCAAATTGTTGCACTGATACGCAGGAATATGACAAGACTGGAAGATTGTTTATTCCTGTGCTGTTGCATGAGAGGGAGAGGTTTCAAGATCTATAGTTCTGTTGTTCCAGCAAACCTGAAACGTGGAAAGACAAACCCCCTTGCTACCTGCATTAATCATTCTTGATAGTTGAACTTGCTTGAGCCATTGTTGAGTTACTCTTCAATTATTGAGGCTTTCCAGGGGATTATATCCTTCTCTCTTTTTGATCTTATGCATACCACTGAAACATAGAGACAGAAATTTCCCTTAAACCGTAGCAGAAAAATCTTGGTTAAGAGGTTGGGTTTTTTTCTGGTATAAATTTTTTTTTTTCCAGTTACCATGTTGGTTATTAGATACTTTTCTGTCTTTAGAATCACTTTTGGCTGTGGCATATGAATCATCTCGCTTTCAGAGAACACTGAACTTTGTGCCGCACTGGATTGTGCTCAAACAACTTTTTATGTGCTCTCAGGTTATGCCTCAGAACTTTGAGTCCAAAGTATAATAGTAGTGTCACATACCAATTTAAATTTCTCCATGATTCAAATTTAAAATAGACTTGTTACTCCTTCCTTTCTAAAACCAAAATGCCTAGGCTAGCATGATAATGGAATTGAAACAGGGTTGAGAGAGCGTCCAGTAGAGATTTAACTTTCTCTCTTTTCGTAGCCTGTTTCTAAATTTGAAAGAACTTTCTTTACCAGTTGAAATGATAACTTGGTAAAACTTAGTATTACAAGAGAAACACCCAATTAATCCTTTTTTTCATAGAGAGTACTAATTTAATTTCTATCTTCTGTCCTCCTACTTTTTCCCCAGCATTTAACAAATCTGTTGCCATTGCCCCCGTGAAGCAGATAAAATAAATCTGCAGCAGAAATACTACTTTTTATAACTGAAGAATGTCATGTCTTTTCATATAAAATCTAGTACAGTTGTTTGAAACAAAAATGCATTAATTTCTGCTGAGAGGGAAGTGTATCTTTACATATTTCTGTTGGTGCTAGTTTTCCAAATGTTGGATGGTTTTTCACAGATCGGCTAGGTTCATTTTTAAGATTAATTTTGAACTTCTAGTATTTTTTGTGAGACTGGTCTAAATTCCATGTCCATTCTCCTAGTAAGATACCAAAATTGGTTTTGACAGCCAAAGAAGTACAGTCCTCCTAGCAGTGTGTTCACTCTAAGCTTCCTAGATTGACCTGAATTGTAATGCGGTTCATTGGTGGCAAGTTTCATAACTTTTTTTGGGCTTAAACATTAGTTACCAAGAGAGCTGTGACTTGTACAGTGCTGTAAGTAATCCAAGACTTTTTCTTGAGATTATGCTGCATCTAGTATTAAACCATATTGTATGATTTAATTCCTACTCCCAAAATAAATTTTTCAATTTCAGTACAAAGCTGATAACCAACTTATTTTATGAGACTAAGCAAGTGGATGAGGTGATGTGAAGTTACTTGAAACTATATGGATGCATAATGTAGTATTCTGTTGAAATGTTAATACTTTCACATGATTGATCCATTCCTGTATTGACTTACTGACTTATTCATCTTTTTTAGGGAGCACATAAAGCAGATCATAAAACTTCTGGCAAGTATCCGAGCACTGGATCATGCTGTGACAGTTGCGAATGATCACAATGTCAAAGAGTTAAAGATTTTATTAGAAGGAAAATAGATTTTTCTGGCAACTCATTTTGAGCTTTAAAACCATTCCTGATGTGTAATTTATGTACATATGTAAAGTTTCTTACACTGTAAAGTATTGATCTTTGTTTTAATACAAAGTGCATTCTTATATACAGCATCCTTAAAAAAAAAAAAAAAAATTTTTGACTTCTTTGAAAATGAAAATGGAATCCCAAGATTGTCATCTTTCCAGGAATCAGATTTTCTTTAAAGTTTCTCAAAATCTTGTTTACAAAAATACTTTGTACCCATGATTAGTAGTCATCTACTCCTGTTAATTGTTCCATGGTTAACTGGAATGTGTATAATATATTATGTGTAATACAATGTATGCATATATTTATACCACCATGTTGCTTTCACACTGGATATAGAGATCTTGTACTGTTGGAATAAGCTTTTCATTTGCTAAAAAATACTTTTGACAATAAAATGATCATATTACTGGTCAAAAGGGCTGGCAAAACATTCAAATATGTGAAAATCATTTGAGCTAAAACATAGAGACACTTTTAAATGGAGCCTGACCTTTAAAAAGCAGCTGTGCTGCACTCAAATTGGAATAGCTAAAAAAATTACCTGCATTCAGATTATGGAACTCTTAAGACTGTTCTTAGAAACAAAACAGAAAGGAAAACCCAAATCAATGCTTAATTATTTTTTCTTAACACAGGCATACAGTGAGAACTTGTGATTATTGCACAAGACTACATGACAGCACTTCCTAAGCCCCAAACACCTTTCATTTTGTAGGAGTAATATTTACCCATGAACTCTGGACCCTCATTCCTTGTGCAAGTTAGTTAAATTCCGTGTTTGTGGGTTGTCTGGGGTGGGGTTTTTTTGGGGGGGACGACGACTAACTTCATATGTGGAACCTGTTTCTTCTGATTGGTGTGGCTAAAGATGTCAAGCAAAATGAAGGTGAAGAAAATCTTATATCCTATGATTTGAAATACTTATGTTGTAGTAAATATTCAAATGTTACACTTCCCGCTAAATGCATCTAAGAATAGTCTTGCAAAAAAAGCATTTAATTTAAATGTAAATTAAAAAGAAAACATTTCCAAAATCTGATGATTTACATACAAATGCTAGTGACTTGACCTTGGGGTCCAAGGCATGGGAACAGCTGTAATAGCCTTGGATTAAGAGCTATTTCCAGGTGTGCCCTACTTTTTGGGGGGAACTGTAGCAATAAATTGGCATACTGAATAACATAAGAAATCATTGTATTTTATGCTTATGTCATGTGGTATAAATGAGTATATTAAAAACGTACAATTTGTAATATGCACACTTCATTTGGACACTGAACAGCTGTTTTTCTGAACTGTTGGGATTGATGGAGTACATTCAGAAATACCTGCCTTTAAAAACTGTTTCAATAAACTCGACTATCAAGGAGCTGTTGCAGTGCAACTTGGTAAGCTTTATTCCTTTAGGAAGGTGGTAAAGGAAATTATATGTGTGCTGGCTGACTATTCTGGTATGTCAGAAAACCCTGTCCTTAGAAGGTGGATTTTTAGAGTGAACAAAAGTGTCTTTACTTTGAAAAAGCAACAGGATAAACACTGGAATTCCTATACCTACATAAAGAGTAGTGAAGATACTTTGAAAGAGTATCATGCTGGTAGTTACATGATTTAATAGTGACAGATTTGACCTTTTCTGTGCTTAAAATTTTACTGATTTTAGTATTTTGTTAGACTGAAGAGGACACAAACAATCCACGCTACCAGTGTTTCTGAAAGAGCATTTATACTCAAGTGACTTCATCACCGGAGAGAATCGAAGTTGTAGAATGTTTGGTTGAGGGAGGGAGAAGGGAGNTTTTTTTACGAGGAGGAACAATACTGTACAGAGACTGTTCTGCATCTTCACACATGCCTGCCTTCTAGTCACTCACATCTCCAGAGGTGAGGATGCATAGTTCAGACACCTTTTGCACAGTCTAGTTTGGCTACTCTTTCTAGTCTAGCCATTGCAGTATAAAGTTAAGTGAAAGTTAAGTTCCTGGCTTTAGGATAGTCTCTAACACAGGCTTTTATGGTACAACAAAACTACTGCTGGTATTCAGAACAGCTACTATCCTTACACCTGCGACTATGGGGGGGGTGGGGGGTGGGTATATTCTGTGGACACAATAATTAAAAAAACCACAATATGCTTAAGCAGTTCTAAGACTGTGCTGCTAAGTTAGACTGGTTGTCCAACTGGGATAGTTTATGTTACTGTTTGCAAATGAATGTAAATGGCTAATACTACTGCAGGGGTGAAAGGGTACTTTATTTCCATTTGGATATTTTAGACAATGGAATTCCTTCAACTGAAGTCACTGAAACAGTTGCAAAAATTTAGATGCCTGGCCTCTCTGAATATATTAACATAAGTGAGCATTGTGTACTGTCAAATTAATTCAGAATCGCTGAGGAACAACCTCAGATGCCAAAGCTTTTCACTGGTTTTTCTACATCCAGAATTTTGACTGCCATCTAACCCTGAAGCCGCAGGGTGGCAGATGCAAAGATTTCAACACGGGAAAATAAGGAAAGTACTTGACCAGGAGCTGTCAGAGTTTGGATTTTCAATTATGAAATTTTTCAAACACTGGGGTAATAAAGCTGTAGAGAGTGCAGGAAAAGGGTTGGAGTCAACTATTCTCTTCTGGTGCCAGCTGCCTCTGTCAAAAAAGGTGGCCCGTTCACAAAAGGTAGTCAACAGTAATCCATCTGCTCTGAAAGCCCTCTTCAGCCTTGCTCTGCTGTCCACCCAGTCTCCCTGTGGTGGTGGTGTGCTGGGCTGGGCTAATAAAACAACAGTAACTGGATTTGTTTTGGAAATCATGTTTATTCACGCTCTCTACTGCCTCTCAGGGAAGAATACTTGGGACGAGTCATTCCCTCACTCTCTCTGGCTGTCCTTCACAGAGGAGAAAAACTAGAGGTTCAAGCCATTGGCTATCATCTCAAACTTTTTTTCTTCTAATAGTTTACATATATATAACACTACAAAACTTAAATGCAGGTTTGTAACTGCAGTTTCAGTAGGCGTGCAGACTACTAACAGAGCTCCAGACTAGTGGAGCAGCAAAGCTTAAGGCATTTATTGTTAAAAATACAGGCATTTCGCTCCAATTTGGATTGTGACTAGGACTGTAAGGGAGGGAATAAAGAGAATATCTTCCTTGCAATCTCATTATAAATTATAGCTACAGAGAACCTTTTTTCAAGGTAGCCTGTAGTCATTTTCCTAATTAACTACTGTGGAAGACCAGCTATTCATATTGCACTTACCCCATCTTCCCTCTACTATAATGACACCATGTGGCAATGGTGTCTAAGCACTTGCACACTTGAGGAGTTTCTTCTTCCTATCCCCAAAGGATGTTACATTTGGAGAACAATAACAACACGAAGAAACTCGCAGCAAAGTATACTTACGGGTGATAAGTAATCTAACTTCTCATTTTGGGCAATGTGGCACCTTTCCTATGTATAAATGGTTGGAATTGTATAGGCACTTAAAGACTTTATGTAAGTAATGTTACCAAATTCTATTTATAAACAAAATAACCACTTTCACTTCTACCACTTCACCTGTATCTCATTTATTGATGCAAATTAAATGCTAGTAGCAAAGTCATTATGCTTTATGTAATGATCTTTAAACAATTTTACACAACTGCCTCTTCCTTGAAGTATAATCCAAGGACAATGGCTTTAACATTCTCCCATAGTCTACCACATGTATCTCACTGTTCACTATCAAAATTAACAAATAATTGTAACACATTAAGAGACTGATGTCCTAGATGATGATGAAATCCCATGTGAGAAGGTGCTAACACTTTTAAGTGGCACGGCAATCTTATTTCTGCACAGAACTCTACAGGGACTCTTGAGATCAAGTCTAATAACCTCTTCAGTTGTTAGTGTTGTTTAGGAAAAGGAAAGATGTAGAATACATAAGAAAAAATTGCATGTAAAATCGTCAGTCATTGACATTTTTATGAACAGGATAACATATTACAGAATTATTAGTTATGTAATTATTATAATTATTTTTATACAGTTATGTATGACTACAGTTACTATAGAGTTACCTTTACCCTAAAGGTCATGAATAGCAAAAGGAAAACCTTGTCCTTTACTATAAAAGAAAACAAAATGAAATCTGAAATGTCAAATGGAGAAGTTTGAGGAAAAATTGTGCAGATACAGGGAGCCACATGATTCCTCTTTCTCCTCCTTTCAGATAACATCTCATTTTTCACAAGTTTGCTAATCAGTGGTTCTGCTTTCAGTTCTCCAAAATTACTCTATAAAAAAGGCATTTTTTTTAGAAAGAACTCTAAATATATATACTGGGGAAGGGGATATGCACCTGCAATTTTGATGTAGTGTACAGCTTTGGTAGAATGCCTTGGTGAGGTTTAACAGTCTGAACTGTCCTCTTATGCGTGGTGGTGCTTAAAACCAGTATCCCTGTCCTCTTAGGTTTATTAGTTGCCCTGTGAAAATGAAATGTCCTGTGATCAGTAGTCTAAAAGTAAATAACAATACTTGTGATTTGACCATTAGCCTTTACCTGTGAAGTCACAAGCAAACCATTCCTGCAAGAGTTAGTAGTAGCATGTACAGAAGAGAGAACTCTGAGGACGCTTCAAAAATGGTTGCTGCAAGGTTGTGGTTTTTTGCGAAACTTGCACGCAACCAACAGGATGGATCAGAGTTGAGTGGTTTTGCCCTGCATGTGGTACTCCAAACATAAAACTTTGGTAGCCTTACAATTGTTAGTTGAATTAATCTGTCTGCACCATGAAACAATGCAGGATTTTTTGTCCAAGAGTACTTAATTTCTGTACGTAACTAAAACTCTTGCCCTAAATATGCAGAAATAAATGAACGGGATAAAATAATTGCATGGAGACATACTTAATAATACAAGGTGCCTGCAATTCAAGGCTCTGCTCCAAACAATGACTTAGGCATATGGTTTTGTTCAAATATGTGAACTGTCCCATTGGCTCCACTTACATTACTTTTGTGCTTTATGTGCATAGTTAAATGTTTTCATAGAGCAGAGACCTGGAGTGAAGCACAGATTATCTCCAAGATTTGGTGTAGTATTTTTCTTACATGCTTAAGCCCAAATTTTCATAGCCTAGATTTCATACAAGTTCTTGAGTATTGCCTACTTACTGTCCTAAGACTTTTGTGATACCTAGCTAACAGAAAACATTAAGTGGGATGTAGGTTGCATCACTATGGACCCCACACACCCTGGGGACATGTGGCTTAAAATCATTGTATTGCACGTAAGTTACATATTGCCATTTTACCCAAAAGCTTCAATCAGGATAAGACATTCATTGAACTAAAGATACTAAAATTATAATGTACACACATGGTTACTACCTCGAGGAGCTAGCAGTTCAGAGAACCTGCATCTGCAAACAAGTGGTGGATGGAACAAACTCAGATTTAAAGATTTAATGAGCGGTAGGAGTTTGGAGGAGTAAGGCCTATGGTAAGTGCTACAAAGGATATGCAACCTAAATATGATGTCAAAACTTTAATTTATTTGCTGTTGATGTGCCAATTTAGTGACGTACAGCACCACAGGCATCCCTGAGAAAATGGTGGTTTGAACACTTGGTGGAATGGGTAAAACCTGGACCGGGTGGCCTCGCTGCCAGCGGTGTACGTGCCAGAGCCTGGCAGCCCTGGGCTGCTGCTGCTGCCAAGGGGAGAGGCGGGGGGTGTCAAGCTGCTGACACTGCTGAGGCCGAGGCTCACTCTCTCCCCTTTTTTTGCCATGGCTTTTTTTTGCACTCCTCCCAATTTTGCAGCAGGGTGTGCAGGCCCAGAAACCTTCCTCTTCTGCTTTCAGGCATCCTAATTCTGCCTTTACACCTGTCTTGCCTGTGACAGGCACAGCATCGCCCTGGGCTTCCTCACCTTTTTGATACCAAAGGTAAATGTTGCCTAGGTTGCTGAGAAGCCTTGAGCCAACTCTGCTTTCAAACAGCAAAGAAGTTTTAAATAGGCTCTGCTCCGAAGCCCAGTGAAGATGTCTGTGGTGGGTTGACTTTGGACTGCAGCCAGACCCACCCAGATACTCTCTCACTCCCCTCCTCAACCGGACAGGGTGAGAAAATAGGATGAAAAAGCTCATGGATTACTTAACAATTGCCATCAGGGGAAACACACATGACTTGGGGAATTAATTTATTGCCAACTAAAATAGATTTGGATACTGAGAAACAAAGACAAATAACACACCTTCCCCTCCCGCCTCTTTATCCCAGGCTCAACTTCACTTCTTCACTCCTGACTCCTCTACATCCTCCCTGCTCCCTGAGCTCCACCGACAGAGGTATGTCTCAACATTTCCATGCATTTAAGGTTGGTGAGATTCCAAAATTCCATTGGCAGATGGGGAAAAATTACCAAAACCTTTTATTACAGAAAACTGAAGAACAAATTAAACTTTGTTTGTAATATGCTTTGCTATATTATGTAGTATATTACACTGGCAATTAGTTAGAATGAAATACTCATTCTTGTTTTCCATTAACTTATAAACAGCAGTATTTTCTGAAGTTAATAATAGCTTTATCAAAGCTCCCACTATTGGATAGCAATACATTTTTTACATTCTCAGCTGATGTAAACTGATACTGGTGGATGAAAAATTGGACATGAGCCAGCAATGTGCGCTCGCAGCCCAGAAAGCCACTTGTATCTGGAGTCGCATAACACGGAGTGTGGCCCAGCAGGTCGAGAGAGGTGATTCTCCCCCTCTGCTCCACTCCGTGAGATCCCACCTGGAGTCCTGCGTTCAGCTCTGGGGTCCCCAGCACAAGAAAGACACAGACCTGTTAGAGCGGGTCCAGAGGAGGGCCACAAAAATGGGGGCCTCCCATTTGGGAAGGCTGGAACACCTCTCTGACAAAGACAGGCTGAGAGTTGGGGTTGTTCAGCCTGGAGAAGAGGAGGCTCCAGGGAGATGTCGTGGTTTAACCCCAGTCAGTAACTAGGCACGATCGATCACAGTCGATCGCTCACTCCCCCTGTCCCAGTGGGATGGGGAGAATCGAAAAAAAAGTAACTCATGGGTTGAGATAAGAACGATTTAATAACTAAAGTAAAATAAAATAATAATTAATAATAATAATAATAACAATAATAAATGTAATGATAATAATAATTCTAATTAAAAGGAATAAAATAAAAAAAATAAATACAACCCAAGAAAAGACAAGTGATGTACAATGCTATTGCTCACCACCTGCTGACTGATGCCCGAGCAGCGATCTGCCCCTCCCAACCAACTCCCGTCAGTTTATATACTGGGCATGACGTCCTATGGTATGGAATATCCCTTTAGCTAGTTCGGGTCAGCTGTCCTGGCCACGCTCCCTCCCAGCTTCTTGTGCACCTGCTTGTCGGCAGAGCATGGGAAACTGAAAAATCCTTAACTCATCCTAAGTGCTACTTAGCAACAACTAAAATATTGGTGTGTTACCAACATTATTCTCACACTAAATCCAAAACACAATGTACCAGCTACTAAGAAGAAAATTAATGCTATCCCAGCTGAAACCAGGACAGGAGACCTTATTGTGGTCTTTCAACATATAAAAGGGGCTTATAAGATGGAGAAAGACTTTTTACGACGGCCTGTAGTGACAGGACAAGGGGCAACAGTTTTAAACTGAAAGAAGGTAGATTTAGATCAGACGTAAGGAAGAAGTTCTTTACTGTGAGGGTGGTGAGGCACTGGAACAGGTTGCGCATGGAAGTTGTGGATGCCCCATCCCTGGAAGTGTTCCAAGGCCAGGCTGGATGAGGCTTTGAGCAACCTGGTCTAGTGGAAGGTGTCCCTGTCCATGGCAGGGGGGTTGGAACTAGATGATCTCTGAAGGTGTCTTCCAACCCAAACCATTCTCTGATTCTATAATTATATTTTCAACTGATGCATTTCTCTGACGTTTTGAAAAGTCACTAAGCAAACAATGGAGTAGTCCATTTTCAACCGCATAATAAATGATTAGCTATCAGAAAAAAATTACATTACCCTGAGGCAAATATATGTGTTCATAAGAAAACAACCACACATGCCATCTGAATCTATTTTATCTGCTGAAAAAAAGTGTGAATAAACTTGATACATCAATTGTTTTATGCTGCAAGTATACATCATTTTAGCCTTGGGTGTATCCTGTAAAACAACCTTTAAATTGCTGTCCCTGTTAGTGATCTTTATGCATAGATAAAACCAGGACACACTTGCTTTGCTTCCACAGCAGCCACATTGTCATTCTTTTATTTTTACATTCTCAATTAATGAGTTTCTTTTTTGATGCTATGCTAGTGATAGTTCAATTACATGTAAGCATCTACCGTGAACAAGCGAGAAATAGCATAAGCTGTAATAAGCTGTTAGCAATTACGTAGTCTAGTAATTTCAAAACCCATGAAACTTATCTTTAAACAGTCTTTTAAAATATCATACTTTTATTTATCTATAGAACAATTTCATTAGGGTTGTCATAGTGTGTGTAGGATGTTGGCCAGCTAAAAATGCACAGAGATTACTTAAACTGTATTTTACATCACAAATACCTGCTCTGTGTTCTCTCCCACCACTGTACCCCACTCAACTGGTACTAGGGTAGGTATGTGGGATAAGACCAAATGTAAATATCAAAAGATTGCGTATACAATCTATTATTTCTTTAGAATAGACCAGAGCTATGCAGGGAATACATATCAAACATAACTTTTTGTGTTTCAATATGAAGTTTATATGAAACAAAAAAGCTCTTTCCGGTTTTAATTTTTACCCTTCGCAATGGGAATTGATCTTGGACGACAAGGGAGTGGGAAGAGACTCTACAATCTAAAATCAAAGATGGCCCAGCTCTTGTCTCAGGAGATAGCTATACTTCTCACAGTTGCCCTTATGCATATTCAAATGCATAGTTCAAATTATAGTCTCAGTGAAAAGAGTTTCTCCCCAGTTTTTCAGCTTTTTTCTACTCTCCACTCAAACTGCCATCCTGGCCCCAGCGTTATCCAAGTGCAGCAAAGCCCACTTCTCTCTTCATTTTAGCGTGTAGCTCTCAAACCTGCCTTCTGGAGTCTCCTCAGCAGCCTGCAATGTATCACCAACACAATACAGTAAAGCTCCTGTGAAGCAGTACTCCTCCTCCACTTACAGCCTGCAGAGGCTGAATGGAAATTTCCGAAGAGATGCTTACGGTCTGTCCCTAAAACTTTCGAAGCCTGTCAGGAAGAGGCAGGCTTCAGCCATGATTCAGTGCTCCCACCTGGCCCTAGGCAGTCGGTGAGCATCTGCACCGACAGCTCCTCTGCCCATCGCGCGTTTTGCGCAGTGAGGTTTTTCAGTTTCCAGTGCTATTCGTGAGCCTGTCCCCAAGATCTTTCTCCGTACTGCACCTGTAATAAATACACTACCGGTACTGGGGCTGACTGTGTTTTAACATAGCTACACCGTGCATCCACAGCACGTTCTTCATCTTCGAAGCCTGCAATCCAGCGTTGCTGCAAGACAAGGCGAAAGGGGAACTTCTTCTCAGGGCTCTCTTCTTACTTTTCCCTAAAGGGGCCAGGTTTCCTCAGGCTGGCCTGCATCCACCCTGACGGCAAGGCCTGCCCAACGCTCAGCGCTCTGGTTCAAGGTGCCCCTGACAGGGCCTACGCAGGGGATGCCGCTGACAGGAACCCGGGTCTGGCAAAGCCTCCACCCAGCCCGGTGTCGCCGCTCCCGCGGGCCAACGCCTCCCTGCCCCCCCGCCCCGCCGCAGCGCGTCCCGCCGACCCACCCTTCTCCCCCTCCCCCGGGGGGGGCGGCCGGCAACCGCTTAACGGCCGCCCTCACCTCACCCCCTCGCCGCGCTCGGCGCGGCCGCCGCCGCCCCACTCCCCTCACGCCCCCTACCGACTTCCGGTGGCGGGAGGCGCAATGCGGAAGGGACGGTGGGGCCGGAGCGGAAGTGAGGTCCCGCCGGCTCCCGCCGCG
Source organism: Pandion haliaetus (assembly GCA_013401275.1). Classification (NCBI taxonomy): domain Eukaryota; kingdom Metazoa; phylum Chordata; class Aves; order Accipitriformes; family Pandionidae; genus Pandion; species Pandion haliaetus. Next base: position 16,707 of record VYZV01007373.1, on the reverse strand, counting down.
GGGAGTGGAACGGAGCGGAGCGGGCGGCCGTTGGTGGCAGGTGGCGCGGCCGGTGAGGGAGGCGCTGGTACCGCTGCGGCTGGGGGTGGGGGTGGGGAGGCGGCAGCGCCGAGGGGCGTTCGGCGGCTGTCAGTGCGCGGTGGAGCCGGCCCGGCTGTCGCCGTCGCGGGTCTCGGGCCGCGGGGGCGCCGCTGGCGCCAGACAAGATGGAGGCTCTGTCAGCGTCGTGGGTACCGGCGGCACCGGGCTGTGGCGAGCGGCCGTGCGCGCCTGCCCTGGGCGGCAGGTGGTAGCGGGGCGGGGATCTGCTGGCCGGGTGCCCGGCTCCGGGGTTGCCCCTCAGGTGGGTAAGTCGTGTCTGTTCGGTGGCCCCTTTCCTCCTGCCCTGCAAGGGAGAGGGGCTTCGGGTGAAGGGCCGGACCGGCGGCCCTGCTCCTCGGGCGGTGCTGCGCCCGCAGGGGCTGCGCTGGAGGGTGGGGGCCGGCATGTTCCGTAGCGGTGGTCTCAAGTTCGCGTCCGCCCTGGAGGTTACGGACACTGAGCTGAAGGGAGGGGAGAGAGGGCAGAGAACCCCGCTCCTGGCTTTCAAGAAGGGTCTTCCCTCGCTGTATGTTTCCTGAGCTTAGGCCCTTAAAATCTGGCTGCTTTCGCGTTTGCTTATATTTTCTTATTGTTTGGGGTTTTTTTATTGTTTTAAAGGGAGATCTTACCTCTGTGGTTTACAGGCAGTTTCACTAGTGCAATACTGCAATGTTTCAGTCGTCAGCCGCTGCAGGGGAGGGTTTAAATCCAAACAAAAACCTGCTTTCATTTAAAAAAGAAAAACAAAATAGGTTAACGTTTTTGTATGATCTTTTAAAACGTCGTAACAGATTTAGTGTTTAAAATATGCTGTCCTTTTGTACAAAGTCAGAATCGGTAAAATAGGTCTGAAAATTGAAGCCTGCCCAGGCTTCTGGTCCTCTGCATGTGACATTAATTTATGCTTAAGATAGTCACCACTCATATATTTGTGGTGCCTAGAGAACCTTATTTTAATTCTTTTTTTTTTTTTTCCCCAAGAAGAAACCCTATTAAGTATTATGAAAGAAATTCTCGTCTCTGAGAAACTTTAAATAAATCTTGTGTTTTGAAAGATGTTTCTGTGGGTAATTGTGGCTTTTGAAACATTGTTATGTTGTCTTTAGATAGTCCTTACATTTGTTTTGGAATATGAGATGAAATAAGTCTTGTGAGGTAGAAAGAGTGAGCAGGTCTTTTTTTTGTTGTTTGTTTTTTGTTAAACATGTAAAATCCCTAGGAAAGGATACAACTCAGGCCTGCTTTGCAGAAGGTATCTGGAAGCATGAGAAGGTTTCACTAACATCATCTTGTGTTGGACAGGACTGCCTCTGATAAAGGCAAAATGGCTTTCAGTAAAGGATACCGTGTCTATCACAAGCTGGATCCACTTCCATTCAGTGTGATAGTGGAAACCAGAAACAGAGAAGAATGTCTCATGTTTGAATCCGGAGCTGTGGCTGTCCTCTGTAAGTCGATATGTTTTGATAACTACAATGTAAAAAGTTGGCAGACTTGACATTGTGTAAACAGTTTATTTATGGAATATAAAGAAGTAACTATTCTGTTTTCTTATTTGCTAATGGAGAGGCTTCTCATTTAAATGAGGGGAAAAAAAAGACATTTTCATACCTTCATCTGTTGAGAGAGAATTTTATACATTTAATTACATTTCATCATGCATGTTTATTTTCATGTACACTAAATTTTCTTCTAATAGCTTCCAACAACATCTGCTTATTTTTTTGGTTCTGAACAACCTTCTCCTTTTGAATACGTGGCAACTCATTGAAAAGCTAATTCTCTGTGTTGTATTTCACAATAAAAAAATTATATTCTTAAATGGTATATCATCTTAATTTGTCTTTTATCTCATTTTGTGTCATGATTTTTTGATGGCTTTTTGATTTTTAGCTTTATTTTGTCCCTGTATTTTTAACCTATCTTGAGACTCTGTATTGATTTGTCTTGTAATAAAATGAGTAATATTTGGAGCAAGGTGTCTTGCATTGCAAAGTTATTTTGCATGTTTTCGGTGATAAATGTATTAAATGTTTCCCATAAATTCTTTTTGCCACCTTTTTTTAAGTCATAGTTGAAGGAGGACACTAAAATGAGAAGCGCAGAAGAGATCTGTGAAGCCTATAGATAGGGTTTTAAAATGTAGTTTGGTTTGTATTTTTCAGAAAGTCTGAGCACCTGGTTGCACAGAGTTTCTAAGCTTGTTTTTTACTCTTTTGTAGAAAACTTTCATACAGTGGAAGTATTTTTATTCTTTTTTTTTTTTTTTTTTTTTCAGTCAATAACTTTTTAATTAATTAATTCTGATGCCTGTTTGTGGTTTTCTAGCCTAGCTATTCTGAGCACCCGATCAGAAAATGGGAGATTTGATTCACTGCCTGAAGTCTGACTCAAAAACCTACCTTTCAGGAGGATGCTCTGGCTTTGAGACTGTGGAGTAGGCTGAATGGGGAGTGTGTTCTCTAACAAGACTCAAGAGTTAGAAATGTGATTTCCAAAGAAGAGTGGGACTTGAGATACGTTTCCTTTCTTCGGTATTTGTAATTGGCTCTTCTGTACTTGTGTGTGCTCCTTGGCAGTGGCGTGGTGTCTTTCTGAGGCACCTGACTGCTCCTGTGTAAGGTACTTAGAAGTTGGGCCATAGAGTCATCTGTACTGGACAGGCTGTATGAATAAGTGCTGTCTAGCATACAGCTTAATCCACATCATTAATGTGCGATTAGAACAAGCTGCCATTAACTATTAGAGGCCTAGCAATGGGACATGCCAGCATTATTGACATTATAGCTGCAATTATATGATGATCCAGGTGAGAAACAATGAGTGCTTTTCTATTTTTGAGAATTGGGTTTTTTTCTGATACAGTTCTTACTATATATTTAAGTAATTTCACTGAATTTGCCAGCAGTATTTGAAAGGCGTTGTGTAGTGTGAATTGGGTTGAGAATAAGTGTCCAGTCATAAAGCCAGTGAACAGGTTTAGTGAAATCTGTAAAATGGGGAAAAATGCTTTGAATATTTGTGGAAAACTTCAATTTTAGCATGGACTTAGTAATTAGTGAACATGCTTAAGCTACTTAAGGAACAATGTATTAAAAATAATTTATTCCTGAAAGTTATGCTCAAAAAGGACAGTAAGTTAGTTGCTTTTTTGTGCTGTGATACACTGCAGGCACCTGGATAAATTTTCTTCTCTAAAAATTAAAAACAATATCAAAGTTCCTGCCCTCTTCTATGCTACACATTGTTATCAAACAGAGGAAGTGGAACCTGAAGGAAGTTCAAAAGCCTCTCTCCTCTTGGGTTCTGTACTTAGTAATAGCATGTTATTAATCTGTAAAGGTTTGTCCTTGGTATTCTAATTGGTAGGCTATAACATAGTAAACATTCATACTTAGCTAGAGGTAGTTACTCTGAATATTGTTTTCAGTAACCAAAGCCGGTAAGCTGCTTACTCTTTTTTTATCTGGTAAATGGGCATATTTTCCTGATGCATATTTAGCTGTGGAATTTTGCTTTAATTCCCTTTTTGCACCTAAACTCTTTAGGTACTGAAACATGATTCTTTTGTTAATGGTTGAAAGATCACAATCATACCCTTGAACTGACAACAGAAAAAGCACTGAGTTCCCTAGCTCAGGATTTTGTTTTCTCTTCTTCTGCTTGCTGTTCGCTTCTGGTATCCTTTTTAATACATATTTAAAGGAGTACAATTACTAGTGCTTGGGGGAGGTTTGTAAAGTACTACTTCTCCATCTCTCTAGTAGTGCCACAGAAACCAGTCAGAAGATTCTAGTCTGTAGCCGTACAAACTTCTGGATATTGGTACAAATCTAAAAGCCAAAGTTAATGAAAGACTGGCCACAGGGGGACATTTCCCAGATGTTTGCAAAATCTGTTTGAAAAGATAGAAAAATGGTCAGATCAAGTATATATCAATTTATATCCAGAACAGCATCACTTTAAACTGTTAAAAACTCCTATTTTTTTGCTGATGGTGGTCACACTTTTTAGACTTTACAAAAATTGACATTGATCTCAAACTGTTAGACATTTTTCAAAAGATTTTAATAAATACTGAAGATAAAAAAAAAAGGTGTTCAGCCTTATACCCAATTACAGTTCTTACCTGTATGTAGAATGTATAATACAGGCACAACCTGGTGAAACACACTTTACCATTAAAAGTGATTCATGTGGTTCAGTTCTGAGAGCCTTAGTGAACTGCATCTTCTGGGGTATCCGTGTATAGAAATTTGGATTTGAAATGGGCTAAGAGAAAGGAATGACAGCTTACTGATCCTTTAAACATCATCTTAAAGGAAGTACATCTGTCATGTTGCTGAGGGAAGGATAACAGTATTAACCTTCATCTGCTTTACACTCAATAAAGCATTGCAAGATGATTCAGAGGGTTTAGTTAGGCCTCTGTGTGAACTGCTGTACAACTCCTGTGTTGTGTGATTTTTCAGTGCGTGTTGTATGTGCACTGAATCTGTTATTCAAATCAACAAAATAAGATGGAAGAAAGGAAGAGGGTCGAAAGGATGGTTCACAGAGGTGGCTGTTGCATAATCATTCAGTCTTAACGTGGAAGCAGCCCAAGCCACGCTTCTGCTGGAGGTGTTCTATGTACTGCTTGTAATGTGGATCAGCTAATGTTACTGTGACCAAAACATCTGAGAGATACTTTGGTTGCCTTTATGTATTTAATACCTCTTTATTGACTTACTCCTAGCGTTGGGTTAGCCCAAGATAGGCTAGGATAGGTTAGTCTGAGGGAATCCTGCCAACTTGCTTCTCAAGGCATTGTAAAAGCACTTAGTCTTAAATGTCAGCAGCTTCACTGCTGATTTGTTTAGAATTTAGTGGGAAGATGACATAGATCTATTTTTTTTCTTATTTGACATATAAAATAGACAGTATATTTATTTTTTGAAATAGGACTCTTTAATGAGATATCTTATCTGTAAAGATTTTATTGACTGAGCAGGAGGGTGTTCTCTCTCCCTGTTCCTCTCTGGTGAGTCATAACAAAACCAGTGGGAAGCTGTCTTTACTCCTTTCGCCTCCGATGAGTAAAGGGGAATGTTCTGTCGTCTGGGAAAGTACTGAGCCCCAAGTGGAGAGAGCAGGAGCTTCATGCACATCCTTTGACTTCAATCTTATGGTAAAGCTGAGAAGAGACCAGGTGTGAACAGGAAGAGGCACTATGCCCACCTGAGTTTTCTGTAGAGCTAGATAAAGTAAGAGCTGTAATAACGTGTGTACAGCAGGCATCCCGGTATTCATAGTCATGTTTAGCAAAGCTACTCTATCACCCATTCACATTCCACTTCTTTTTAAAAAGAAAATTCTTCCACACTGCATTCTTGGGGCAGAGGAGGAAGCAGATATGCTATTATCTATCCACAGTAGCAGATGGGATATAATTTTGCCAGAGATTTGAAGTTGATGTGGTGCTTGAGGAAACTTGGAGACCCAAAAAAGAAACATACTGACAGATACAGTTGATGAGCACCTGCTATATGTACATAATTATTAAGCATAACTTTCTGTATGCTCATGACCAGAGTTGTTTCTTCTTTGGTGTTTGTTGCCACCAGTAATAAACTGCTACTGTGTGATTCTCCCCACCCTGCCAATAATGTTTATACAGAGTTTTGAGTGGAACCACATCCCCTTAACTAGGGAAGGAGAATATTTAAAAATAAATTACTACATTCTGGTTTTCATTATGGGATCCTGTAAAATAAGCTTAATATAAATACTTTCCTGTTTTATATACATATGTAAAGGAACAATAATAAGAAGAATTAAAATTCTTCAAGTGGTAATTTATCCTCTGGAAAGAGTGTCTTTATGTTAGAGAGGAAAGGACAAATACGGGCTGTGATAGAAACAATTTTTGAATGTATTTTGATGTAATATTATATTAATCTGAAGCCAATTTGAAGGGACCAATGTGAAGGGACTAGGATGCAAAGGCAAACAGCAATTTCACCTTCCTGTCTTTGTTACTATTTTGACTAAGTGTCATCTTCCGGACTGCGCCTTTCCATTAAACAGTATCTCAAAACACTTAAGCTGCAGGGAAGCAACAGCTACAGTAGATGCCAAGGGCAGCTGTGCTGGGGGAGGAGGCTGTAACCTGTACTCCTGTCATCGGGTGCCTTTCCTAGGGTTCTGCCAGAATTCACTGTCCTTTCGAATCTACTGGGAAGAGGTTCTGCTCATTGCTTTCCAGGCATTTCCAAGAAAATCATATGATTTAACAAAGACCACTTACACTAGCCTGCCACACTTGGAAAAGTACAAGTAGTACAGTAAGAATCTTCCCAGGAGGTTGATGGAGGCATTAACTCTTGCCTGGGAGGACTATGACCTCATTGAATGGCATAATGGATCTGTAAGAATTTGGTCCACAGTTCTGGAAATATTAAAAAGAAGTTACAACAGAATCTGAAGGCTGTTTGCTTCTTAAGGTAGACTAGCTTTACACCAATAGTAAAGACTATTCTGTATGCGTACCACAGGTCTTTGCATTATTTTAACAAGGGATTTCACTGGCAACAAATAATTTTCTTTATGAATGTTCTCTTTTGAATTCAGTAAATTTTCATTTCTATAGTAGCGCATGTGATAGTAAAAGTTTTGGTTTTGCCCTACTGGACGTCCAGTGAATGAGTACTAATTAAATGTCGTGTTAAGAAGCCTAGTTTGCATACTTCTGGAGTTACTCAGACATAATTTAGAAAAGTTAATTAGCATTTCTACATTTCAGATAATTTGGTAGCTTTTTTGCATGCTAGCATGTATTTAAGTTGAAAACTGTAATTTTGTGAATTGACTTGTACAGGCAAAAATTGCAACAGTTGGCTTTCATGTAAAATAACTGTATTTTAAGCAAAGTATTCAGCATTAGAAGAAGATCTTTGTAGATTATTGGTGCTATGAAGTTTTGTTTTCAGTGGAGAACGTGTAACTGGGTCAGAAAGCCCAAAGCTGATGGAAAGGAGGTGCTTGTAGGCTGTTATGTAGGGCAGCTTTGTTTTCATACTTTTATTTCTCAGTTTGGTTTTTTGCCCCTTGTTAGTGGTATTAGTTGAAGCTATACATTTGGTGAAGTAAATTTACATAGTATTGAAAAATAACATTAAAGCAACCATGCCTTCTATTTGCTCATCTGTTACAATTATTTTTTTGAGATTGTTCCAAACAGTGGGTTTTTTCTGGTGCGTAGTATTGCTAACATCTAGGGATGTCTGGGGTTTTTTCATTGCTGGGTAGTGGTGATTTGTTATTTGGGGGTTCCTCCCCATAGTCTTAAGATACATGTTGATTATGGTAACATAAAAGTCTTTGTGAAGTGAATAGTAGTACCTCATAATTTGAACTAGCAAATAAGAGTGGGGGAAAAAAATCATCCTATTAATTCAAAGCAAATATCATATGAATTATGGCAAATTTAAATTTCCAGCTGTCATCTAGTTTTCTGTGCATCTATTCATTCAGCAAAGTATCAAAAGTAATAAAATGGTTCTTCAGTTGGTTGATTTATAAATGAAAGTGGTGACTCCACTCTGATTTTAATGTCGCCTATGTGGTAATATTAAAGTGTTAGCTTTAATTTAAATAACAAAAGTTTAACTGTAAGCTTGAAAACCTCAATCTTAAAAGCTCAAAACCCAACTGTGTAAGAACAGTTCATAAATTTTTCAGCTTTTAAACTTTTTAAAGTGACAGTAGAATGAGCTTTTTCTTGTCTAACTTAAATGAGATAATCTTGTTTCTGAAGGAATTGCACATAATTTCAGGAGTGTGTCTTTGTTCCCAGCTCAGTGTCCCACTTTCTAGCTGGGAATTGTAGCCACTAACTTAAAATGTGTCATCGTGGCACCTTGTGAACCCACCAAGAAGAGAACATAACTGTAGAAAGCCTAAATAATAACTTTTAACGTGATCTTAACTTTTTAATTGTTAAAATTGCAAAACTCATTTCTAATCTGGAATTAAGCAGATTATGTGTTGAACCAAATTGTCCTGAATACAGGAATTTTAATGGGGTTCCATTTGCACATCAGCAAGAGGGCTGACATAACCCCTTTAAAATAATTTAATCAGTCACCATTCTTAAATGGGTCAGTGATTGATAAGGTGTGATTATTACACGTGCACACTTGTGTTTTAACTTGAAACAAATGAGGTGTTAAGGTTTAAAAATACTATAACCTATTAATTTTTAATAAAGATTGAATTAAAATTATTTTATTCTTTTTCTCTTGACACTGCAAATGAGGCTTGCTGGCTTTCTACAACAATGCCTTACAACTTGACCTGAAAACCACAATAAAAGTATTGTGGTTTGGGTTTTTTGTGGTTTTGGGTTTTGTTTTTTTGTTTTTTTTGTTTTTTTTTTTGTACTGCTAAATAGCGAGTCATTATTTCCATTTTAGAAATTAATCAACTTGAATCTAATTAATGCAGTGGGTTAAGCAGAAGCTGCTTTTAATTTCCTTTCTGCTTAAATATGAACTGACACAAAGTAATAGAAGAAATACTGCCTCATAATGTTTTGTGTCCATCTTTATACACAGACATGCATGCTTGCATTGTCTACTGTTCAGTGCTCCTTTACAGTATAATTTAAAATCTGTTAAGTCCAGTATTACGGATGAAAGTTGTCATTCCAGCTGGTAATTTCTGTCTTTACAAGTTGCATGTCTTACTTCATTCTTCTTTGTGAGTGATAGCGTTTTATATTTTTTTCAGACAGCCTTAATTGTGTTTGCTTAGTTCGAGCTATTAAAGATGAATAAATAGAAAAGTCAGTTTCTCAGGGAGAGGTAGGTTCATTAATTTGTAGGACTTTATGTTTTTCTGAGTGTATATTTATATTAGCTGCATTTTTTTTCAAGATAGGGAGCTCATAAATTGAAGTCAAAAGGGTTTTCATGGCTGCAGGCCAACCTACCATTCTGGGAAGAGATGTTCTCATTCATTAAGAATGTTACAGAGGAAATGAGGAAATGCTCTTGGAAATGCGCTCTCCTTCTGTCAGGATTACTTTAGCCTTCCTGTGGTTTAACTTCTAAGCTGCAGTTCATCCAGTTGGTAATTTCAGCTATTCATAGAGGAAGCTGAAAGTTGGCTTTGCATACACTGCATATCATAGTCATGGGGTCTTAGCCATTTTGTAACTTCAGTGACTCTTGTGTATCCAGCTGTATCTGATGACTTTGCATGCTGAATGAAGCGAGAGAGCATAAATCTTCATGAAGATTACTGCTTTCGTAAAGAAGGAAGAGTTAAATATGATACTCATGGGGAGAATCTGAATGGTTTCAGAGCACTTGCATTGTTATTCACTTTGGTATGGAGTGATATGAAAACCTGCAAATTTAATTTTGGTATCTTCAGAAATGGGAAACGCCGTGTGCAGTGGCAGTCAGTAATAGATTACATTCTGGCCTGGGCATTTGACTTTTTTTTTTTTCTTTTAGCATCCATAAATGAAAGGCATCCTAGTGGCTAGCACTGATGGAGGTGCTGGTTCAGGAAATTCTTGTACGTGTTTGGAGGCTAAAAGGACTTCTGGTCTAAACCAGCTGTAAAACCATTTGCATGCTTTCATAGCATTACTGCTTGTTCATATCGAGGCCTTGAGGATATCACCAGCCTTGACAGTCCCTGTCCAGCCCCTCTGGGGCTTCCCCTATCCTGCCCACAGCCCAGGACCCCACTTCAGTCCCCTCAGAGCTGTCAGTCCCTGCCCCAGCCGTGCTGCAGCAAAGTGCTGGTTTCTAGCTCTCCACAGCCCTCCTCAACCTGGACATGGGGCCTGCTGAGCTGGGATGATGGCCCAGCCCAGCCTTGGCCTGTCCCTGTCCTCATGGCCTGCCTGACCATCCTGGGACTGTACCTGGCCCTGGTTACCCTCACCAGGCCTGATCCTTGCTCACAGACTGACATTCTGGCCTGCCCTCAGCCCGTTCCCACAGAGGTGCCTGATGTCCTGGGCTGGGTCTGCCCCAAGCCTGTCCTGCCTCTATAGGGGAGCCCCCATGGCTACCAGTGCCCTGGCCCCCAGGGAGATGCTGGTCCCCACGGTGTCCCAACAGTTCAAATGGAAGAAAATGGAAAGCAGTGTGTGTAGCTGTGTCTTGTTCCTGATTTTTTCATCTTTGTTTTCAGAAAACTCAAGTGCCTTTCCTTAATATTGTAGCACTCCTGATCATGGGAAGTCCCTTATTATGCGTTACCCTGAAAGCAGCCTGAGCACTGCTGTAGTCAACCATCCAAAACACTGGAGGGAAGGGATGTTATCCAGAGGGACCTTGACAGGCTTGAGAGGTGGGCCCGTGCAAACCTCATGAAGTTCTACAAGGCCATATGCAAGGTCCTGCACATGGGCCGGGGCAATGCCAAGCACAAATACAGGCTGGGTGGTGAGTGGATTGAGAAAAGCCCTGTGGAGAAGGACTTGGGGGTGTTGGTTGATGAGAAGCTCAACATGACCCAGCAATGTGCGCTTGCAGCCCAGAAAGCCACCCGTATCCTGGCCTGCATCAAAAGAAGTGTGACCAGCAGGTCAATTCTTCCCCTCCACTCTGCTCTTGTAAGACCCCACCTGGAATACTGCATTCAGCTCTGGGACCCCCAACATAAGAAGAAGATGGACCTGTTGTAGTGAGTCCAGAGGAGGGCCACAAAGACGATCAGAGGCCTGGAGCACCTCTCCTATGAAGACAGGCTGAGAGAGTTGGGGTTGTTCAGCCCAGAGGAGAGAAGGCTCCAGGGAGTCCTTAGAGCAGCCCTCCAGTACCTAAAGGGAGCCTACAAGAAAACTGGAGAGGGACTTTTTACAAGGGCATGTAGTGATAGGACAAGGGGTAATGGCTTTAAACTGAAAGAGGGTAGGGTTAGATTAGAGGTAAGGAAGAAATTCTTCACTGTGAGGGTGGTGAGGCACTGGAACAGGTTCCATTCCTGGAAGTGTTGGCCGGGTTCCATGGGGCTTTGAACCATCTGGTCTAGCGGAAGGTGTCCCTGCCCATGGCATGGGGGCTGGAACTAGATGATCTTTAACATCCCTTCCAACCCAAACCATTCTGTGATTCTATGATCCCTGCATAGCCTGTGTTGGTCCTGCTGTAGTACGGAAGAGGCAGCAGTGTGGTGCTGTGGAGTTGCTTCCTTTTCTGCTCTCAGTGCTACTTTTGTGACTGCTTTCTTTTTAGCTTGGTTTCTTAAGGAAAAGGAGGATTATGTGGTAAACATTTTTTATCCCTCTGTATTGGCTACTATCAGTCATCACCAAATCTCATAATTATTTCAGGTTTCATGAACGCTGATAGCTAGAGGTTCAAACAGGTGCCCTCTATGAAGGGGAATCTGACTTAAGAATTTATGTTATAAAGTTGTAACTCATAGTAGGTATGATGTGCCTTATAGGAGGGTGGTAGGAGCATGTTGCAGGTAAGCTCTTCTGCATCCTAGCTGCCTGCTTCGGGGCCTGTTAAATGTACCTTGCGCTGTCAGGTTCTGCGGAGGCAGTGGCTGAAACCTGGGAGTAGGTGAGGATGGGCCAGGGCAGGATGGATGAAGTGAACCTTCTGCAGTGTGTGATGTTTGCCATTTTCCGCTGTGAATTTTGCCCTTATAAACAAAAAAGATGGGAAAAGTGCAGGCAGTGCGAGAGAAATACTTACATGCTCACTGTGGACAAGCTTTACGTAGAGTTCATGCTGTGTTAGATCTAATGTAACTGAAAAACGTGGCACGAAATGCTTTTGGTTGGTGCTTGGGTGCTTTGTTAAGAAAATAATAATTGACTAGCCACAGGAAGTTTTTCTATTTCAATATTTTTGTTTGTTTTTTGCAACTCTCTGCTGCTTTATTAGCTTTATTTTTTGTTGATATGAATTTGCAAAGCCCATGTTACTTAATTTACTTTGGGCATTTACTTATTAAGGCTTAGCAAGGATAATGGGTGTTCTATGCAATGGAAAAAGAATAAATCCATAGAAGACAGAAAAGCCATTGTTCTGAAATGTCATTAAATGCTGGCAGACACCTTTAAGAAAAATCCTGCAAAAAGTGTGAAACTAAACCTCATCTATCATTAGTAATTTGAAATATGAAAGAAGAATGTGGCAATTCTCTGGTTACCAAAAGTTGAGTTTAGAGGAGTAAGTGGACATCATTAAATGCTTGCTGGAAAAATGGATTGAAAGAACCAAGTTTTGAAGTTTAGAAGTTGTTTGTTCCAGCCCAATGGTGATCTGGTTGAGAAAAACATGGTTTGGTGATGCTGACAAAATCACTGTCCCTAAACATTGTGTTTAGATTGGCTGCGAGTCTTAACACTTATAGGTGAGGATTTTGGAAATAATCATGCTGCTATAACTCTCTGATCTTTAGAATCTGGATTACAGGAATACAGCATATCAGTGCAAATAGTTAAAGAAGCTTTTTTGAAATGCACTTAAAACATTGAATGAGCTTTGATTTCAGGCTGAGGTTAAATAATTGTTTCATCTATATTGGAGTTTCTGATCCACTTTAATAATAGAGCTGGCAGATATTTGAACAGAAGGGATAGGCTTGTGCACAGGCGGGGCTATGCTAAGCTTAGGAAATACTCGTTAGAAAGATTCACAACAGCAATTCTAAAGAAAGTATAGCTAGTGTGAGAGAGAGCATGGCAGAATGCCAGTCAATAGGTGTTTTGATTTACGCTTTGCTTTATGTCAAATTCTGATTTTTTTTTTTAGTGTCAAAGTGAAAATTAATTAGCAGATCATTTCTGACGAGGGAGAAGGTGCTGATCCTTGGTGACCCAGAAATCTCAGTTCCTGTGGATCCAGTGGCACAGCTGGAATTGTCGGTCTTTGCGCTTCAGGTGCAGTCTCAGTCATGAGCAAAAGCTTAGGACAGGTGGGGTCCAGTTTCTGCTCCGCAGCATCTCTGTCACCTGGCTCTGCAGTCAAGCTTGTGGGCCTGGTTTTTTGAGTGCTGATTAAAGTTCTAAAGTGTACACTACCATTAACTCCCAGATGAATATTGGTAGATACACTTTAATTTCTTCTAAAATATTACAAATTTTTTTTTTCCAAAATGCCTATGAAAATTGTGTTTTCCGAATCTAAGACATCGCGTTTAAATACATTATCTTATGTACTACTACCAGAGTTTTGATTTTCTTGGAATATATCTAAAACTAGTTAAAATGCACTTGTGATAATCTTGTTTAGTTATCTGGAAATAATACTGCCATATCATGATTTTATTCTTGGAGAAAAAGGATAATTTTTTTCATGAAAAAAAGCAGCATTTAGCACTACTCTAATTTTAACTAATTACAGGAGAGCATTCTCACGGAACTCATTTGTCTGGGTTTTAGATGCTTTTTATATTAGGAGATGATGTTAAAAATGCCAATGTTCTCCTTTAAAATCACTTGGAGTTTTTGCAAGTCCTTTTTTTTGTTGCCTAAAAACATAGCATGATCATACTTTGTCATAAAATCAAATACTCATTTTCCATTATAAAATGCCATATGCTCATACATACTGATTTCCTTACAGAAGTTTTACGTAAGTGCTACTTTTGTAATCTCTTGGCTTTTCAGTTTAGAGTGCAGTCATTCTCCCTGACATAGTGTATGGTCTTTTTCATCATAAAATCATATGCTTTCTCTCCATAGCTTCTGCAGAAAAAGACACAATCAAGAATACCTATTCCAAAGTAATGGATGCATATGGGCTCTTGGGTGTATTAAGATTAAACCTTGGTGAGTAAAATATGTAAAATCTTAATTTTTCATTTGTGAAAGAAAATTGTGCTGCTTCTGTAAAGCTGCACAGCACAGGATCTCCACAACAGTAACTGAGTTCTTTTTTTTTCTTTTTATTTTTTGTCTTTGTAGAGTAACTTGAAAGTTTGGAGCACTCCCAGAAATGAGGGAGTGGACAAAAATAACTTCCGTTTTTACAATCCCTGTTATTTGCAGCATAGTTTCTCCTGTTTGTGTTTCCTTTTCTTCTGTAGAACTTGAGAATGAGTTCTTGACGGTTGTTCTTTTTTGTACTTTTTTCAGGCAAACTGGGGTCAGATTGTGTGCATTTAAGCTTATAAATACGTAACATCACACTCCACTAAGATTCATTCTGTTACCTGTGCCTTTTCTTGTTTTACAGGAGACACGTTGTTACATTACCTGGTTCTAGTAACAGGATGCATGTCTGTGGGAAGGATTCAAGACTCTGAAGTTTTTCGAGTTACTTCCACTGAATTTGTATCGTTACGAATTGATTCAACAGATGAGGATCGTATTTCAGAAGTGCGCAAAGTTTTGAACTCGGGAAATTTTTATTTTGCGTGGTCTGCAACTGGTGTCAGTTTAGATCTTAGCCTCAATGCTCACCGCAGCATGCAGGAGCACACTACTGACAACAGGTTTTTCTGGTGAGTTCGTAATGCGTTTTGTCAGACGTTATATAGAATAATGCATGCCTGTACAAACTAATCTGTGGCAAGTCTTTATCCTTGTCTTTATCAGCTCTTTAATGTACACCTTTGTCCCACAAATGTTGATGAGATAGAACAGCATTATTTTTACTCTTAAGGACATAAGTATGTTATTCGTGATGCAATGTTTCCATAGCCACTTGGAGCTTCNGTTTCAGCTTTGGTGTCTCTTAATTCTTCATCAAGTGTGTCAGTTTTTTACGATGAGTGTCTACAGTGCACACTGCTTGACTGCTGAACTCACTATCTTTTTACAGAATATTTTTGAATAAAGTATAGGTTTTCACAAAGAGAATTCTTGGTAAAAGGAATACTGCTGTTTCTGCAAATAAGCAGCTTAAAAAATGCCAGTGATGCATACAGTCATGTAAGAAATTCTGCTCCCATATTTTCAGCCTTTGTTAAAAATAGTGTGTGTGTCCATGAACCTTGGAAGGGTCCTGAAGACTTGGCAGTATGCTGTTAGAACAGGTGAAAAGCTACCTCCTCCCTGCTCTTCTGTCCAACATACAAGACAACAAACCAGCTCTGGCATATGTGCCAGTGCTGCTCTACTCTGCCACTATTTTTGTCAGATAGAGGAATGTGATCAGATTGCTATTTAAGACAAAATATGTGTATTAAGACAGAAAATAAGCTCTTGTCTTCAGAAACATATCTACCTTGATTTAGGTTTACAGGAGTTGCAGGAACCTAGCTGCTTGTCTCTCTCTGCAGCTGGAAAAAGACTGGGCTTTCTGTTGATAAGTCAGTATTTCAGGGCTTGAGAAATGATGATGCCTGTTGACCCTGTCCAAATCAACTCGGCTGATTTTGACCCCTTTTGTAAAACTTCTTAAGTTACCTGGCTCTTTTTCAGTAAGAATCAGTCCTTGCAGGAAGTAGATGGAATGTCTCGGATTCCAAGATGTAGAAATATAAGCACTAAAAGTCAATAACAGAAAGTATTCTGCTTATGCACTTCAGTAAGCTTTCTTGGGCTTTTTTCTGTTCAAAGTACCAGTCTCAGATTGCCCAGGGAGAGAAAATTGTTTGCTTCCTTAGTCTTCTATCATAATGCATCAGTGTACTTTTCTGTAAAGTGAATGCATACTTGATTCACGGGATTTGAATCTTCATTAATGATTGAACTGAGGTGTTTGATAAGTTGCAGATTTTTTTTTTTTTAAATTGGAAGTTTAGAATGAAAAGACTAAAATTAAAGTGAATAGCTTCAACCTTTATACCAAATACGTTATATGCAATTATGGTAGAATTTTCTGGGCGGTGACAAAACCAGCCATCTTACTGGAGTTTACTTTTCTTTGCTATGCAGAAAACTTTACTTCCTTTTTATACAAGTGAATGTTTCCAAAGAAGATCAAAAGACAAGCCCCACTAGAGTGAGGTAAAACAAAAAAACTCACAAACCCCAAACTTCAGTCTTTCTTACTTATTACAGTGTTGATTGGTACTACTTAATGCACGGGTATATCCAAACTGTGGATCTTTCTTTCATTTGAGCAGTAATTGGTGCTAGAGAACTGTATTTGCAGTGTATCATGTACCAACACTTAACCCTGAAATTGACATTTACAGAAATTTGAAAATCAGTTGGCTATGAATCTATTCCTGCAAGCTTGTCTAGGCAAGTGATGCGTTATGGTGACCTATAATAGAAATAATCAATGTATGTTGACAAGAATTTTTTTCTAGCTTTGTTTTGTGGTGGTGTGAAATTTTGTTATGGGTAAAGCACCATCCAAAGTAACCCTGTAATTGGAATTCTGGCTTGCTTTTCCCAGAGTCTGTTATCTTTGGCTTCTCAAAGCAAGTCTGAGTGGAGAAATACAAACAAGCTTGGAGTGTTGTTTTTTGCTGGGTGAAGAGCAGAGGCTATAAGGGTTATTTTTTTAAGGTCATTAAAATTCATGGCTTCACCCCATATTCTTATTGTGCAAACGTTTAAACTGTTGTCTTGTAAACTTTGCTATTTCAAGTATGTTTAAATAGGTGTTATATCATAAAACTATAACATGCATGTTTTCCTTTTCTTATTGGTAGTAGTGGGCATAAAATTTAAGAAGACAGTAGCTGGCTTAACAATTTGAGCTG
>VYZV01007372.1:1676-25825 GCA_013401275.1 Pandion haliaetus | reverse complement strand
ATGCCACTGATGCTTGTCTTTGTGTAACAATAGGTTAGTGCATTCATCTGAGAGGTAGGAATTTGAATTCTCTTCAGCTTAACGAGGTTAAAACTTCTTTCCTGAAGGATCTATAGTCTACCTCTTAGGTGGTTACCCAATATATGTGATCTGTTGTACCACAGTTAGCGCTATCCCATGAGTGGTAAAGTTAAAATTCACAGTCTTGAAAGGAGGAGCTGGAAACAAGTACTACCTTCTTGTAGGTGAGTGCATGGCATCATTCTCTCTCTTGGAGTTCGTTGGGTTTTTTTTAATTTTTTTTTTTGGTTTGTTTTACTGGTTTTTTTTTGTGGTTTGTTGTGGGGTTTTGTGTTTTGGTTTTGTTTTGTTTTTTGTTGTTGTTGTTGTTAACTCTATGAATCTCTCATTCCTCTACAAGTAGAAAAAAAAAGCTGTCATTATGCATCTCCCAGCGTCATGGGGCCCTCTTTGCAGCTAGGCTTCTATATTTTGCTGTAAGCAAATAATTAAAACAGTCACAAATACTGCATAACAAATTCTTTCTGTAGTATTTCCAACAAGAATAAGAATAGAAAGCACTGCAATTTCCACAAAAATCCCTCTGAGAATTCCAGCCTCAGTTTCCTAATTAGGACACTAGTGGAAATACCCAACATCTGAGATGTAAATTTAAAATCTCAGCAATCTCATGAGAAAGAATTCATACAACCAATATATTGATCACTGTAGTTAGAGCTGAAATTCAGTTTTCTTTGTAATCTACCTTGACAGCTGCTTGTACAAAAACTTATTTGTTTTGGTCAGAAATTTGTCCTTTTGGTTTAATATCAAGCCAATGGTCTGATCTGTTCTTTAGATTGATAAATACATAAATAAATTGAAAAGATCTAGTTATTTCAACATCATTATTAGTCTTACCGAAACATTCAAAGCTTTGAAGCCTCATCTCATTTTCTTGTGAAGTGTTATTNNNNTTTGTTCAATGGAGCTCTAGTGAACATAAAAATCAGGCCAAGTTTGCAGTCTTTGACATAAATCAATGTACATTGTTGACTACAAAGATGAAGGGATAGCATGGTCTGGCAAAAATGTTTGTGCGTGTGCTTCAGTTTAACTTAATCCTAAAGGGACTTAAACACTTTAAATTGGCTGTGTAGATGATTAAATGCTTTGAGGAATCAAAACCAGAGGTCCACTGACTGCACCAGATACCCACACAACAAAAGTCTGGAATGAAATGTTGGACTCTGGCAGAAAACACATAAATAGAAACGAGGTACTAGAGCCTCAAAAAAAAAAAAGAATAACAGAATTAAAATAATTTCACCCAAGGTCTGTGAATATTTAAAGTATGAAATTAATTTTCTTTCAAGTAGTGTGTTAATGAGAGAATTTTGAAATATTGCCTTTTGGCATAACGTCTGTTTACTTTTCACTTTCACGAGCAAATCTGTGAACAATAATGCAAAGCTTCGAAGTCAAGATAAAACAAAGAAAAGCATAAGAGGAGGTAAGTAGAACTGAAAACTAAATTCAGCTTTTCAGCATTTTGCAAGAAAAATTCAATAATTAGGATAATGGACATTATCAAGGAAGGCAAGGAAGGATTTAGTGCCCCAGAACTTTCCATCATCTTCATTGAGCCAGAAGCATGTGTGCTCTGCAGCTGTATAAGAACTTCCCAGATTAGAAGAAAGGAGGGAGTTCTAATTTATACCTACTTTGGTGAAAATGGTGAGAGATCATTTTTACAAGGAAGTGAGTAAAATAATGGGCTGGGACTTCAGATCTCTGCATTTAATTTCCTGTTCTGTACACAAATTTCCTGTGTGTCTTGGAACAAATTGTTTAACCCCTCTGTTCCTCAATTCCTCTCTAGAAATAGGGATAACAGCATTCCCTTACTTTGTGGGAAATTCTGTGAGGGTAAATATCGTCAGAGATTTAGGAGTCTGCCTAGTAAAAATTGCTTTAGGTAGGGGGTAGCCGAAGAGGTTCTTGTCTCCAGCTGTGTACTTGCTCCTACTGTCCATATCAGGTTGGTCAGCACCTCAAAAGTTGCATTTTTCATATGGTTGCTGTTTCAGTGTTCAGACTCAATATAGAATTGACTGTAATTTGAGTGGATTGAGTCTTCTTTTCCCAATCCATAAAGCTCAGACACTACCCATGAATGCCTGTATTATAAGAATCTGCACATCTCACTGACAGCACAGAAGGCTGGACAATGGAAGCTTTTATCTTAAAAAATAATCCAAACACTTCCAAGTTTAAAAGGGACTGGGTCATCTGCAGTTGTGACCTCAGCCAAAAAAAATTAAATACATCCCAAGGCAGGTCAGGTGTTCGTAAGGTACCTGTGTTGGGGCTGTATCTTAAATACTGCTCTACAACAGGCAACCAAGGAGTGCAACCTAATCATCACCCACACCCAGCACAGGTCCTTTGATCCTTTTTATTGTACTCTTGGAAAACAATTCCACTGGCAATGGTCAGATGCTGGGAGTGTGGAGGCCTTGAACAGTCTTGGGTTTGTATATGTGCAGATTTCATGCTGGAAATACATCTCTATAGTTTATTTTGGATTAGGTTTGTATGTTTTAATTTGTACTTTTGGCAGTCAGGGACTGACATGCTGGACTCAGCTGTGTAACTGTTCTTAGTCTGTCCTGAGGAAGTGAAATGAACTGCTAAAGTCACACAGTACACAATGAGATGGAGTTTTAGACTATTCCATCCTTCTGTTTCTAGGTTTTATTCTTCTCAGATCTGGTTGGAAACAGAAGAATAGTCCCCAGATCCATTAAAAGCAATTTCTAAGTATATGTTCATAACCTTTCTTCCAGAATTCTGCAGATCCTGCAGATGTTTTCAGGCACGTGAAGGACAAGAAGGCAATTGGGAGTAGTCAGCATGGATTCACAAAGGGGAAATCATACTTGACCAACCTGATAACATTCTACAATGAAATGACTGGCTCGGTGGATGAGGAGAGAATAGTGGATATTGCCTACCTTGATTTCAGTAAGGTTTTTGACACTGTCTCCCATAAGATCCTCATAGAGAAGATTATGAAGTATGGGTTGGATGGGCAGACAGTGAGGTGGATGGAAAAACTGGCTAAATGGTCAGGCACAGAGAGTGCTGATCAGTGGCATAAATTCTAGTTGGAGGCCAGTCACTACCAGCGTACCCCCAGGGGTCAATGCTGCGTCTGATCCTGTTTAACATCTTCAGTTTCTGCAAAATCATCATGACTGTGTGCCTCCGTAAAGTGCCTGTTCACTGATTCCTGCCTCATGGGGAACAAACAGGAGTAGCCAGAGGTCGTTGTGCAGTTGCAGGGCTGTGATCTCATTGGGATCACAGAGATGTGGTGGATAGCTTACATGACTGGAGTACTTCCATGGATGGATAATGACCCTTTAGGAAGGACAGGCTGGGACAATGAGGAGGTCAAAATTGCCCTTGATGTGAGGGAACAGTGGGAATGCATGGAGCTCTGCCTGGGGAAGGACGATGAACCAGATGAGAGTGTATGATTCAGGATAAGGGGGCCACCAACTGTGGTGGTACTGTAGTGGGTATTTGCTATGGACTGCCTGATCAGGAAGAAGCAGATGAGGCCTTCTTCAGACACCTGGGAGAAATCTCACACTGGTTCTCATGAAGAGTTTACGAATTCTTTCAGGTTCTCATGAGAGCCCTGGTTCTTATGAAGGGGATTGAGCCAGACTGAGATCTGCTAGAGCAGTAACACAGCAGGGCACAAGCAGCCCAGGATGTTTATAGAAGGCATTGATCACAACTTCTTAACGTATGTGATTGAGGAGCTGATGAGGGAAAAAGCTCTGCTGGAGCTGGGAATTACAAAAAAGGAAGAACGATTGAAAGTTTAAAAGGGGTTGAAAGTTTGGGGCAGCCTTGGCCACAGTGACCATGAAATGTTGGAGTTCAAGTTGAAGACAAGAGCAATGAGTAGTAATTGAAATCTAAGGAATTCCGCTTCAACATAAGAAAACATTTTTTTTTTACTCTAACAGTGATCAAACACTGGAACATGCTGCCCAGAGAGGTTGTAGAGTCTTCTTTCTTGAAGGTACTCAAAACCTGACTGAACATGGCCCTGAGCAACTGGACCTACATGATCCTGCTTTGAGAAGGTGGAGTTGGACTAGCCAATCTCCAGAGCTGCCTTCCCACCTCACTCTTTCTGAAATTTCTGAACTTGAGACTGAAATCATGCTCCATTCACAGGACAGAGGAATAAAAATGAGAGAACCACAGCTACCCAGTGCTGGATGGGGGGATAAATTTGGGTGTGCCTCTCAGTGTCCAGCTCTCTGTGCCACAAGATGGCACTCTAGAGTGGTTTTGATTTGATCAGATGTCATTGCAGTGTTCGGAAACCCTATAGCTCTCTGTGTTAAAATGGTGCGACAGTTTTCAGTATGACACATTAAACTGATTCAACATACCTTTCTATTTTAAACCTTCTCCAACTGGGACATAACAGAGAACCATTTCTGAGCATGCTGAGGTTGAAAAAAATAGCATAAATGTTAAAAAAAAAAAAAAAAGGAGGGAAAAAAAAAAAGAGATTTGGCCAAAGCCATCCCACCTGTAACATGGGACCTAGGGTGGATGGGAGGTGTATAGACTTTAGCATAAGTTTTAGGTGGAGCTTTTTATACCAGAGTGAGTTTCTTAGAACATGGAAATTTGTGATGAGTGACAATGGGAAGCCTACACAAAATAATCAGACCTAATTTAGGGTGAAAAATCAGTGTACATTTGTAATATATTACAGTAATGAATGAAGCGAACCAACAAATTATGTAAAAATTCCAGTGCTCTACAAGAAGAATGGATGAGAAGAAGAGCTACGGGTTCATAAGAGATGTTACAATATCCATTCTGCTGCTCAAAGACATGATCAAACTATACTCAAGGCTATCATAACAGATATTTGGAAAAATTATCTGAATTTGAAAGCTGTATCTAGGATACAGTTACATTTAGGTCCAGCTTTTTATTGCTTATCCATATTGTTTACTGTTTCCTATCTGTAAAGTAGGAGTAATAGTACCTTCCTTCCCTGTGTTTCAGAAGAGAAACCTGTTAAAATCTAGTATGACAACGGAAGCAACAAAGTAATTAAAACAGAAAGCAATGAGTTTGCATAGATCTTTCCCCTTCTCTGGCAGGCTTTGCCACCAGCAGTCTAAGCTGACTGTGAGGAAGAATCATCATCACTCCTGACCTCACAAAGTTCTTAAACCGTTGTTAGGTTTTTGCTGTGGACAATAAGTAGTGAAAAGGGAAAATGAAACAGCTCTAAATTTAGTAACTCCAAGTAAACTTGCAACAGTTCAGGCTGAATGGATTCTTGAAATAAGAATTTATTGTTCATTGCTGGCAAAATCTATTCCTCACGGAAGTGAATGGGAAAATTTGAGTGTAAAAAGGAAGAACAACAGAAAAATTCAAGAAGTTAAGATTTCACCCCTTTTCTTAAAATGAATGGAGTGGAAAAGAAGGTAGTAAAATGCCCAGAAGACATCCAGTACTAGGAACTGTACTAAAGGATGAGCATGTGCTTTTAGAAACTCTGCGCTGGGAAACCTTAGAAGTGGAAGCTTGTAAAAGCCCAGGTCTCCACTGTCTTTAAGAATAACCTATGGACTTCCTCCAGCAAAATCCTTGAAATGAGTAAAAGTGTACTTTTATATGAAATATATATACTGCAGGAAGGCATTGTTGCCACAAGCAATTTCATCATAATTAGCTCTTTCCTTCTGCCAGGATCATCTCTCTTGCCATTGTCACTAATTGCATTGTTACAGTAAGTAATTTTAAATGGGATGTCAACAAAGAGTAGTTATCTAATAACTATTACATTAAAGAGGTACTCATAGCACAGACGATGATGGTATATTAAATAATTGTTATTCATCAAAACTTGTAAATTAAAGACTTCATGAAAATTGATCAGTTAAGTTGGAGGGTACTTAAAGTACCCCTACCTGAACTGCTGGGTTGGTATATTTTATCAGTATGTTAACTCAATTGAAGATAAATTCATTGTTAAAACTATGCTTATCTTTATGTATTATAGTAGCACTGGCAGGCTTCAGCTAAGAGCATTATCCCATTGTGTCAGGCATGGAACAGGATGTAAAGGTTGCAAACTAAAAGAAAGGGAAAGCTAAAGGTAGGAGTGGCCATAGACAACTATCAGAGGTGACATTATTTCCCTGAATACACATTGTGAATTTCTGATAGAGAGGGAAGTATAACTCAACATTCCTAAATCCCACTGTAGCCTCTTGTTCAGTGCAGGATGTCATTAGAAGCAATGTCTTCTGAGGGAGCAATTACACTCACAATTAGTTGCAGTCAATGATGATCTTATTGCCTGGCGCTGAAAGAAGAAACTAAGGCTGTGGTCTATCTCAGCTTGTTCTCCAGTCTTGGAGTAGTTGCTCCAAACGACAAGGAAAGACTGAGGCACAAAGCTCTGATTTTTTTTGGCCAATATGGCTGCAACTGAGCAGGAACCAACTGGGGTGAGCGACTTGGCTCAGAATAGCATAAACATTGCAAAGTATATACATCTGAATGTATTAACTTTCTTGTTCGTTTCCCCTTTTGGTTTCTGTGCTGTCACAGAGTGGGAAATGCCAGAAATACCATAAAAGATGGGTTTATGACTTTTTTATGTTTGTGATACTCCAAAAAAAATTGCTAAGATGAATGTCTTTGGAGGATGGTCTTTGGAGAATGCCTTTGGAGACACATTGTGTGCTTATTTTAGGAATTTAAAACTTTGATGTGTTTTAGATTTTTTAACCAGTATTTAGATGGCCCTGTGGTGGTCCAAATCCCTGTTTGCATGAGTGCTGTACAAATACAGAACAGAAAGACTGTTCTTACCACAGAGAACAAGTAGGAAGTATATCAAAAGCAAGCTACAGGGGATGCGGTAATGTTTAGGAACTTCTGAAGATCTCTAAATGATTTAAAGCAATATAAGCTTTTTGCTTTATAATTATGCTTTTAGAATGAAGGCATTTAGTCTAAGTTAGATGGAGAAATTAGGGGAAGAAGAATCAAAGGAAATGATAAAAAGATTTCAAGTGAATGAACTTTCTACCTTATTTACATAGAATCAGTTTAACTACCAGGTAGAGGATGGGGTGGTCCACTTAACAGTGTGGGAAGAAAATTAGGCATAAATTAGATCTAATCTGCCCAGAAACTCTGCAACAAATTAAGAACATCCACCTTCTACATCTGTGTGAATGTAAATTCACATTGGAGACTGAATGATAAAAAGGGGCTCTTTTATCTGTGTTCCTTGAAAGTTCAGTTCTTGTTTGTGATTAGATTTCCAGCTGAGAGCACAATGAGTGTCATTCTAATTCACGGCTTCGTATCTGATGTTTGAATAAGGTTTATCCCTAACTGTCTGGCCACTAGTTAGCTCTTTTAATATCTCAGGATCTATAAATTTCAGCAAATAGGGTTCCTTTTATTATTGGTCCATTTATAAGGATTTCACACACACATATATATATATATGTCATTTATGAAGCATTTGTTTCACACAGCATTTGCTGTAATCCATGGTAAATATTTTCAGTAAAATTCTTTCTGAATTCAGGCCTTTAGAGTATTTGCTTTCCTTAGAGACAGCTTCCAGGGCTCAATTTTTTGCTTTCTTATTTCATAGGTCAATACATGGGATTTGCACTGGTTTCACAGCTCACCTATCCCTCCTACTTTTATAGTCAACAGAAGACCTAGATAATGAATATTTTTTTTCCTGCGGAAAATACCCTAAACACTGATTGCAGTTTGTAAAATGGAAAAGAAACCACTGAGGCATGTGACTTCCACAGGTTGGTTTCCTGCAATTGGTCAAATTTCTTTGTAAATTAAATGTCAGATTTAAGAAATTATTGGAGAAATGATCCTCTATTTACAAGTCTCTTGATGTGAAGGTGGACTCTTACATACTTGGAGCTGTTTGTCCAGCTCAGCTTGGGCATTTCATGGTTCAGAACAGTTAACTCAGGAATTCGCAAGTTGTTTATTTAAATGGTCTCCAGATACAGATGGAAAACAATGGTCTGCTTTCAAAGTAAGATAGAAATATCTAAGTTGTATCCAATGTGGTTAGAGTGCTCATTCTGGAAGGAGCAGTACTGTATTCTCGTCTCAGCTCTAGGCATTATATTCAGTTCATATTATTTAATATCTGTTTAGTGCAAGACATGGAAACCCTTTTGGGATCCAAATCCTTTGCTGGGCAAAGTCCTAAGTATTATGTTACAGAGCCAGGCTTCCTCACATGCTCTTTCTCTTACCCAATATATTTTCCTCACAAGGGAAGAAAACAGCTTCAGGAAGAGAGGTGGAATGTGCTCTTCACTCTATCATCCAGACTGGATGATAATCAGATGGTGGGCACTGTCTCAGCAGACATTGGTCTGTGCATTTGAACCTCATCAGTCAGAGATGAGTGAGTATTCTAACCACTAAACCATTATACACATGGGGTCCTTTTCCTCCAGATTGTTTTTTTTTTTTTTTAAAATAAAAGCAAGCAAGCAAAAAAACCCCAAACCAACCAACCCACACTCCATTTATCAAAGAGAGAACAGTTGTAAATATCTACTTTCCAAAGATCTGGAGATCTACACCCAAAGGTAATTAAAGGGACCTCCCTGTATTTTGAGATACACTGCTTGAATAACATATCAAAACTCTGTATTGTGCTATATATATAGATACCCTAGTTTCCTTTGAACTTCTAGGAAAGGACAATTCCCTCTTCCTGTGTGTGTCTCTCGTGCACAGTCATATATAAAAAAATATTTCCCACAAAAAACCCTTGTGAAATGTCTTCAGAAAATAAGGTATTTGGTGTTTTATATTAACATTATAAAATCAGGGCAACTGAAAATCAGTAAGTAACTGCAAAGATTCATACCGACTACAAAACCTCAGGTTTCAGTAATTGTTCAAAATGAGGACACTGTGTGGTTGTTATTTTTTGTAGCTGGAATCTGTTCTTTTTTAATGGGAATTTCTTAGACTTAAGCAAAGACATTTCTAAGAAAGTTAAAATTGTGCTGAGATTCTTTTTTAAATAAACTTATTTTGATAATTTATTTTTCAAGTTTCTAGTAAAAAAAATCTGATTGACTTATTCCTAACCAAAATACAGAGAAACCCAGTCTTCTCTATTTTTTAGTACCTATCGCTGCTGTTGCACTTCCAATAGCAATAGCTCACTGAATCTAAATACTCATTCTTCCTCATGGCACTATACCCTCTGTGAATGAATGGTGCACATCACCTTCTTCCAAAACAGCTTGACTAATATAAAGCTGAAGTACTTTGGAAAGGTTGAAGTACTCACTCTGTCTTTCCTCACCTTTGCTTTTACTGGTAAGGTCTGCTGCTGGGCTTGTAGGTCCATGATCCTGGTGGATAATGTACACATCATGCCCACTTCAAGAAGAGCAAGAAGCAGTATCTCAATAGCCTAACCTCAGTTCTTGGGAAGATTATAGAACAAATCCTCCTGGAAACCATGCCCAAGCACCTGAAGGCAAGAAGAGACAAGCAGCATGGATTTACAATGGCAAATCATGTCTCACCAACATGATAACTTTCTAGAATTAGATGTCTGGTTCTGCGAAGGAGGGGAGAGCAGTGGATGTTGGATATGTTGAACTTTAGCAAGGCCTTTGATATGGTCTGCCATAGTTTTCTGTTAGCCATATGGTTGAAATATGGCGTGTATAAATGGACAATAAGATAGGGGTGGAAATTTTATGGGCCACCAGGCTCATCAATATTATGAAGTGTGGCTGGCAGCTGGTCATCAGTGGTGTTCTAAGGGGTAAATACTAAGGCCAACACTGTTTAACACTTTTAGTAAGAACATGAATGATAAGACAGGGCACCTAAAGCAAGTTCATAGATGATACCAAACTGATGGAGCAGTTCATATGTTGGAGGGCAGGGCTGCTGTTTAGCAAAAATGTCATCAGAAGTTTGGAGAAGTAAGCTGATGGAAAATTCATAGAATCATAGAATCATTTAGGTTGGAAAACACCTTTAAGGTCATCAAGTCCAACCATCAACCATGCCCACTAAAACATGTCATGAAGTGCCTTGTCTACATGCTTTTCGAATACCTCCAGGGATGATGACTCCACCACTTCCCTGAGCAGCCTGTTCCAATGTCTGACAACCCTTTCAGTAAAGAAATTTTTCCTAATATCCAATCTAAACCTCCCCTGCCGCAACTTGAGGCCATTTCCTCTCGTCCTATCACCAGCCACCTCCCAGAAGAGACCAGCACCCACGTTGAGAGTGATAAGGTCTCCCCTCAGCCTCCTTTTCTCCTGACTAAACAACCCCAGTGCACTCAGCTGCTCCTCAGAAGACTTGTGCTCCAGGCCCCTCACCAGCTTCGTTGCCCTTCTCTGGACACGCTCCAGCACCTCAGTGTCTTTCCTGTAGTGAGGAGCCCAAAACTGAGCAGAGTACTCAAGGTGTGGCCTCACCAGTGCCGAGTACAGGGGGATTCATGAAGTGCAACGAGGCCAAATGCAAAGTCCTGCACCTTGGACGGAATAACTCCATTCACCAGTGCAGGCAGGGGGGCAGCTGGCTAGGGAGCAGCTTTGCAGAAAAGGACAGGGGATTCTTGGTGGACAGAAGTTGGATGTGGGTAATCAGTGTGTCCTTGCAGCACAGAAGCCAATGAGATCCTGGGCTGTACAAGCAAGAACGTAGCACAAGGGAATGTCTTCTCTGATGGCACTTGTGAGATCACATCTGGAGCACTGTGTCCAGGTTTGGGCTCCCTGGTACAGAAGAAGACACTGGCACACTGGTTTGACTCAAGTGGAGAGCCACCAAGGTGGTCATGGGGCTGGAGCACATGGCATACAGGGAGAGACTCAGGGAATGGGGTTTTTCAGCCTGGAAAAGAGGCAGCTCGGGGATTTTACTGCTATCTACAACTGCCTGATGGGAATGCATACAGAAGACAGAGCTGGACTTTGCTTAGAGGTGGGCAGGGACAGGATGATGCTTAACAAACACATCTTGCAACAAGGAACATTTAAATTAGATACTAGCAAAAAAAAAAAAAAAAAAAAAATCACAATGAGTGTGGTCGGACACTGGAACAGGGGCCCAGAGATGTGGAGGCTCAACTGTTGGAAATATTCAAGGCTTTCCTGGCCAAGCCCTGAGCAATCTGATCTAAGTTGGCCCTGCAGGTGAGGGGTTGGAACAGATGATCTCCAGAGATCCCTTCCAGTCTAAATTACACTATGACTCTACAGTTAGATTTCCATGCTGAAAGAAACTCATTCATCATAAGAAATGTGTGTGACACTATGGGGATCACACAGCCAGCTCCTCTCTCCATTTAGTGTGATTTTCTGACTATGCACTGTTTTCTTCCTGCTTGTGTTGTGTAGTTCAACTACCTTCAGCATTTTCATCTCTTGAAAAAACTTTTTGATAAATCACTCCGGGCTTCTTCGTACTAGGTTATGTATGTAGTTGTCTTTCAAGGTCCTCTAGGTTACTGGAGGCACACTGAACATATAATTTGGTAACATTTTTATCCCTGAATAAAAAGCCCAGTAGCCAATATGCTTTATGAAAAATTTAGATTTATGAACAAACATATTAGAAATACCACTCAAAAACTGAAACTTGGAGAAGCTTGACTTCCTTACACACTGAGTGATTCACATTCATCAAAGCACTAGATTTACAATTTTAGTTTACATCAGGAATGAATCCTCATGATCAGAGTTGATGAAGAACGATTTATATGTTAGAAAAGTTGACTTGTATTACATCTATAGAAAGTTTCTTTCCAAAGTTTTCTGTATGTGATATTCTGTAAAAACTTTCTCATTTGACAACTGTATTCCCACAGAAGTGAGATTTGCACAATAGGAGTGGGCTGGTTATGACAGTTTGAACAGGAGAGTGGTATTAGCATTTTGGTTATTATTTCCTCTTTAAAAGGAAGAGAGTTTTTCATGTTACTATTGCAGGACCACAAAGAAGATTAATGAAAAATGCAAGTCTTTAAAATAGAGATTACAAAATAATGACTTTAGTTTTACCAGTGATTTATTTGTAGGCCAGGAAATAAAGAAATTTTCCCTTTTAAACATTTGTTCCTTAGTTTAAATGTGCAAGAAATTCCTATCCAGGGAATTTATTGATCCTCTAGATATTTTTTTTCTGTGGTTTCACATTATTATTTGATAAATACATTGTGCCAAACTGTTGTATCTCAGTATGGGCTTAGAGGTGCTTCTCCCTGCCCCCCCAGCAGTAGGAATTGAATAGATAAATCAGAGACAGAATAACATATTTTGCTGCTTTTGTGCTATTTGACATATGTCACTAGGAATGAAGAAAAGGAGGAAGAATTCATTAATTATAATAAAGCCCTGGTTTGCTTCTATGTGTTTCCTGATCTCTGACCTACGCATAATGACTTTGGTTAAAACTCCCATCCTTTTTTGCTGTCAGCATATTTGTCAAACATAAATACTAAAGTTGCCAATCAAAATATTGTAAAGAATATCAGTTACACAATTTCAATTCTTCCTTATTAAAACAGATGCAGGTACAAAATAATAAAAGATATAATAATTAGCACATTGAAAGGAAATACTCCTTTTACTATGAGTATTACAGAAATTGAATATTAAAGAAAACAAGAAAGTTGTAATCAAATAGAAGGGGAAAAAAGAATAACTTATGATTAGGTTAACACGAAGTAGACATGAAATTTTATTTCTTCTGTGTATTTAATGA
This sequence comes from Pandion haliaetus, assembly GCA_013401275.1. NCBI lineage: Eukaryota > Metazoa > Chordata > Aves > Accipitriformes > Pandionidae > Pandion > Pandion haliaetus. The sequence continues at coordinate 12,943 of VYZV01007372.1, read as the reverse complement.
ACGGAACTAATTTCCAATATCTTCAGTTTGAATATTATGTTTAATAATAATGGATTTCTCTACAGACAGGGGTTTCATCATTTATTAATGGGGACATGAGTGCTTAAAGATTAGTCTTCAGTTCCTCTCTACAATATCAGAAAGAAGCAAGTCTTTTGTGTTCCCCTGGCGTGTATGATTTTATATCTGGTGAAGTTTCATTATTGTATTTTTATTTATTTATTTGCAAACAAAAAACGAAAATAAAAAACGAATACCATTCGTGAGACAACCAGTTTAACTACTACCAATAGATCTTTATGAATTTGTTGGTGGTCAATAATGTAATAATGAACATATGTAAAGGACATCTAAGGGAAACTAAGTCATTTTGCATGGAGGTATAAATCGTATCTCTACATAAAAAGGAGCATGTAAAACAACTTTTAGACTCAGTGACTGGTCCACACTGAAAAACTCATGACGTTGTTAACAATCTAGTTCCCACCACATCTTTCTAAGCAAGAAAAATGCCGCTGTCTCCAGTTTAATTTACTGTGACATGGTGGACAGAGCAATGATTCCCAAGCTGGTCCAGAAAGAAATAAATACAAATAAGTGGACAGGAAATATTTAAAGAAATATTGGGCTTCTGAGATGGTGAACACATTCACTGAAAAAAAAAAAAAGAAAAAGAAAATTAATGGAACAGACAACTATTGAATGCATGGTGTGATAAAAAAAAAGTGACCGAAGTTGAACAAACTATGTAAGCTACCACACATTTATCAATATGGCTTACAATACTGAACTTCTTTTGATGTTCACCCATCATTAGAATAACGCTTCCAGGAGCAGAAAAATGGATATGTCAATGAACTAACAATTAACAGACATCAATATATTCTTGCTGTTGATATGTGTTCACTCCTTAAACAGGAAAAAATGTAATGAATAATTGCTCTTCCATGGATATTACTTCATACAGTGGCAGGAAAACAGTTTCCTATATCTCAGTGTGTCCATTGCCTCTCATACTGTCACCGAGCACCACTGAGAAGAGTCTGGCTCTTCATGCAGCTTTCAATCCACCTCACTTTCTCCTTATATAACCTATATTTCATCAGCTTTTCTGGGAGAATGTTATGGGAGGATCATCAAGAGTGACCTCACAATGACATTGGCCAGCTTCCTCAGTACTCATCCAGGTTTTTTTAAATGTTCCCTAACCTGATGGTCCTCCACCAAGGAGCCTTCCTGGCTCCAGACTTTTGTACTGATTGCAAGGACCACTAGTCTTAGCAGTGAAAACTGAGGAGAAAGAGGCACAGAATACTTTGGCCTTTTCCATGTCCTTTTTCATGGAGTCCTGTGTCCAAATCAGCAGTGGGTCCACATTTGCCCTAGGCTTTCTTTTGTTGGTGATGCAGCTATTAAAGCCCTTCTTGTTGCCTGTCATATCCCTCACTTGATACAACTCCAGTTGGGTTTTGACCTTCCTGATCCTGTCCTGAGGTGCTTGGACAATGTCCCTATATCCTTTCTGAGTTACCTGACCCTGCTCCCACCTCTTATGTGCTTCCTTTTCATGTTTTTCAGGAGCTTCTTGTTTATCCATGCAAGCCTCCTGCCATCCTTGCTTGCTTTTCTGCACATGGAGATGGACTGTTTTTGAGTTTGCAGGAGCTGAAGAACAACCAGCTCTGCTAGACTCCCCCTCTCTTCAGGACCGCCATATTCTGTGGGGTTCTTCTAAGCAGATGCCAGAACAGGCCAATGACATGCTCTCCTGAAGTCCAGAGTTGTGATCCTGCTATTTCCTTGCTCCTTCCTCTTGTGATCCATCTCATGGTTACTGCTGCCAAACCTGATTGCACCTTCAATCCCCAATTAGTTCTTCCTTGTTTGTAAGCGCCAGGTCCAGCAGTTTTTTCTCTCACCAGCTTTTCAGTCACCTGCATTAGGAGGTTGTCACCAACGCACTCCATAAAACTCCTGGTTTGCTTGTGCCCTGCTGTGCTATCACTGCAGCAATATTGATCGTGAGGCCTCTCCCCTCCAAATCACACTGCACCCTTTGCTTGCCAGCCTGTTCCACCACTTCCTCATTTTACTGTTGGCTGTCATTTTCCTCCCCTCTTGTCCCTAGCTTAAAGCATTTCTCACCAGAGTGGTCAGCCTGTTGGCAAAGGTGCTTCTGCCCTACTTTATCAGACAGATCCTGTCTCTTCCCACTATGATCCTCTAAAATGGTTCCATAGTTGTAAAGGCCAAATCTCTGTTGTCCACATCTGGTGTTCAACCAGGTGTTGACTGCAGGATCCATCCAGTCCTCCTAAAGCCCTTTCCCCTTACCAGAAGGATCAAGGAGAAAACCATCTGGGCTTCCATGCTCTTGGCTCTTGCTCCCAGTCATGTAGTCACATTTGATATGTTCCAGGAGCCCCCTGGAAGCACCGGTGCACACATGGAAGAGCAGCAGGGGGTGGTAGTAGAAGGACTAGTCAGCCTCAGCAGCTTCTCCCCAAGGTCCTGGATCTGAGTGCTAATAAGCGGCAAATCTCTCTAAGGGAGAGGTAAGCTTAGCAGGTGGGAGCTACTACTACTTCCCCCTGCTGCTCAGGCTCAGCCAGCTTGGGTGTTTATTTTGACAGAGCTCCCAGCCCCTCATCTGCTACAAGAGCACTGACCTACTCTGTAGTTGCAGATTTTCAGGGGGAACAGGAGCTGTCCTTCTGGTGCCAGAATTCACAAGCTTCCAGCCTTGGTCATTATGGAATTCTTCATTTCCTGTCCAGATACACACAGATTCTGCCTTTGCCTCTGCTAGTTGGATTTTCAGGCTCTTGTATCTGCAGGGTCTTGGAGATGATCCAGAGAACTTCTTTCTCATCATCTCTGTTGCTGTGTAGTCTGCCTATCTCCTCCTGCAGCTCCTTTCCTTGGCAACACAGACTGTTCATGAGCGCACACATCCTGCAGGCAAGGAGCTCACCTTGCCTCCTGACCCCAGTCCCACTGAGAGGCCCCGGGCACCCCTGCAGCCCAGGCATGCAAGGCTGTGTCCTACATTGGGAGCTCCTCCATTGTGTCCTCCATCTGGGCCATGGCCCTGATGTTACAGGGACAGCGGCTCTGGCAGCAGCTGGAACTGTGCCCTGTAGCATGTCACCACCACCACTGAGACCATGTATGTTGCCCTCAGCAAAGCTCCTGGCTCCCTTCTGCAAAAACTGCCACCTCTGTTAGGTGCTTCCACCTCTGGAAGCTATGTCTTGAGCCAACATTTCTGTAAACCTCTCCCTAGCACCTGCTGAATGGGTGCTTGATCCTCCCTAATCAGAAGTCACTTGGAACAAAAGCTGAGTGCACTCTTTGATCAAGAACAGCTGACAGCTTGTTAGAAGTTGCTAGAGCTTGCTGGAAATCATGGGCTCAGGGAGCTATGCTTTCCTGGTAACAGTAGGCACCCTTATGTTTCTCAAATGATTCCCAGGAGTACCCTGATGATCTCAAGACAAAATTCCCAGAGGATCTAGGTGACCCCAGAGTCCAGAAATGCTTCCACTGAAATGCTTCAGTTGAAAGCTTGATGAGCATTAATTTGAATCTATTACCATATTAATTGCTTTAGAAAGAGAATCTTTTGTTGATTTTAGGTATAAGTTGATGTATGCCTCTCTGGATTGAAACCAGTTTATATTAACTCCTTTGCTTGTTTCCAGGGCACTAAAATTGTGAGTGGTGGGCTGGGAGAGAATGGGGACAAATAGCCAAAATGTACAATTCTTGGATTATTTTGGCTATAGCTATGCTAATAAATGTGTCTGGAACTGCTCTTTGGCATAGAACTCAGCTGGCACCAAATAGCCCATGGCCAAGCTGCTAAACTCTTTTTCCCTCCAAACCAGGACAGCTGCATCCAGACTGAGAATGGTCCTTGGCCTATGCTAACTCCAATACCGTGCCGTGAAATTATTTCGCAAAGCACTATTTGGCCTGGCTCAAAACTGTTGAAGGACCATTATAACAATTTAACAGTGTGTGTTATCAAGTTCCAGTGCCTGTGAACAATTCACAACACTGTTTCAATTAAATATCTTTTGTACATCATTCTCTTATTGCCATAATCACCAGTAACTGACTGTAACAAGCTTATAGGTCTGAACAGCTTCTGAGGACTATAAACTCTTGAAGCTGAGTTAAAACATGATTGTGTAGTTGGGTTTGAATGCCTCGGGCACATCCATTGAATAAAATCACTAGTGTTTCCTAATATCAATAAACTCTAAGTCAGGTTTTCCTAACACAAGAAGATATTAAATGAGAGGGAAAACTTACATTGCAGTATCTAGCAAAGCGGTACAGGACTATATGGATAAGAAGTACATAGGCAATGTGCTTCTGGGTAACTTCTCTCCAGAAAAGATGCAGTCTTAGGACCTTGTTCTCACTTGCTGGAGATTTACTGGGAGAAGTGGAAGCAGACTTAATCCTCCTTCACCATCAGCAAATGCAGCATGACTGTAAGGAAAGGGCTACCCTCCTCTGCAAACTAGCAACAGTTCTAGTCAACTTATTCTTATATTCAACAGTAGTTTCCAATTCAAATTTCATAATGTACAACCCTGATATAGCAGTTCCATACCATTGCACTTTTCTTGGCTGGTCTTTTTTTTATACACAGGTTTGAAATTTTATTTTTCCCTTTCAGTAAGAGGAAAACAAAGTTGTGACATGATGCAGGGAAAATATCACTGGAATTCCTTTACGGACTGTTACAAATTTAGAAATAAAATTCAGCCAGTGTCAGAGGCTTAAAGAATTAAAATCGTATAACTACAGCAATTATGTTATTATATGAAATATGTTTAGTGTAGAGCACTAGTAGAGTTATCCTGTTGTAATCAAAGATTTCTTACAGAGTCACTTTGAAAATTTCAAATCAAGAAAGCAAATGGTTGCCTTTCTGTGAACCCACTAAATAAAATAAGCTAAATGAAGATATGAAAATGGGTGACACATAAGTAGAATTATCATCTACTTGGTTGAAGATTACAGGTAGTTTAGTTACAGCTTGTAAGTGAAAACCTGGAACTGTTCTAGCTATTGGCAAAACTCCCTCTGTTGTCAGTAGATCCAAAATGTCACCCTGTGTAGCCGCTGGAGATCAATAAGAAAGAAATCTTAGCTCAATGGGTAAAACCCCCATTTGGCTCATCATTCTTAAAGAAAAAATAAAATTACTAAAAATATCCCCCATTATTAATGCAAAATAGTAAAATTGAAATAAATTAAAAGATGGGGTTCATCTTCCTTTCTGCTGGAACATATTTTCTCACCTACAAGTTAAATTAAATGTAGACATTTTTACATCATGTATTAATGCATATTTTTGGTGGAAAGTGCTATTTTTGACTTAAGAACAGATGGGCCATTAGATCTGATTAGTTCAGTTTGACTAAATGCAAAAATTATCTAAATGTAGTAATTGATGCTGTATAAAAGAGGTGGTTTTTTTTAAAAATTGGATCTTTAGGAACAGTAGCTTATGTATTTAGCCTGCCAAAAATTCTGCTTGTGGCTTGTCAATACCGACACAAATACTTCCCATTAAGTTTATTCTAATAAGCACAAATTTTAGTTCCCTCCACTGGGGGGAGTGGCGAGAAATGCATATGCAACATAGTCCACGCTACCATGTCTATGGAGGAGTGCATTTGGTAATGCATAACCATTTTGTTGTAATGCAAAATATGCAATTCTTCCAGCCAACCCATTCGTTAATATTACTGCAAAAACTATTCTGCAAAAAAAGTTATTTCAAAGCTGAATTTGACTATAGAATTTGTATATTATATAAAATTGAATTTCAAACTCAGGAATGTTCCACTGCAAAACCAACAGATAATATCTTACATTTACCCTCAATTAATAGTACTGGTTGACACCATCAGTTCATCTCCAGCAGGTGCATATGAACAAATGAGAACACCAGCCTCTTTTTAGTCAGAGAGTGGGTCCTAACAAGATATGACAAAAACTTTATGGAGAAGTCCTATGAAATTTAATAGAATGAAGCCAGCAGTAAGTCGTATGGAATTTTAATGAAGTGTCATTAAAGTTAGCAGAAAAACTATTCTGCATCTCAGAATGTGTTTTAAAAGGCCATAGAATTTCACAAAGAATTATAGCCGATGTTCAACCTTTTAAGTATCTTACAGACCTTGATAATTTGGATAATACCGTACTCATTAATTAAATGGTTAGAATTTGGGGAAAATATCTATTTTGTTAATTAAATTTTAGAGGATTTTTCCATAAGTCATAACATTACCAGGCTTTATTTCTTAATAGGTCACTGCTTTTACAAATGCATTAGAGTTGAACAGACTAAATTTACTTAACACTTAATAAGTTTTATCTTCAAGATATATGCAAAAGATTAACTTTTTTTCTTCACTCTTAGTTCTTTGCTTCTTAAAGAAAGGAAGTAGAGATAGTAACCACATTTTCACTGTTGGAAAATTTGGGATTAAAAAATTATAAAGTATCCTGACTTAACTGGTGTTTTTTTCCATTTTATAGTTGAAATGTTGGTGAAATAGGAAAGGTTTTTTGGCATGTGAAATCTGAAAATGAATAAGCGGGTAAGAAAGTAATACCATTGTTTTGCAAAGTTTGCTTTTACCAGTAGAAGAACTAGCGATATCAAACTCAACATTTTATTAGCATTAACGTTTTCTCTACTCATAGAGGAAGTGATTGCTCAGTACTTGCTTCCCTATGGGTGGTTTTTGGTACAGGATAATCTACACTAATATATTACACAGGTGAATCTTATGTCATTAATTTAGCAAATTGTAGAAGATACTTCCTATTTAATGAGGAAAAATGTGCTTGGCCATAACATGGGATCAAAGCTGAGGGCATTTCTGGAAAGTGAAGCCTTGTGACTCTAAATCAGAGTTAACTGATGTCAGTGATGTATGCAATGCTGATGAACTGAAAACCTGAAAGAGATGACTTCACTTTTTTTTTTTTTTTTTTTTTGAAAGGCAAGAAGAAGAGACACTGTAATACAAAACATCATGGTTACACTGTTATAAAAACAAGCTTTTGCCTCAGCAGACCCACTTGTCTTCTCTGAAATATTTCATTAACCAAGACTGAACATAAACTAAATGAGATACAATGACAGAATAAGTAATGATTGGGGGAAATTATCCAGTCTTCTCTACCTAACGCCATTTTTAAATTTGCTTAAATTAAAGTTGAGATCTGGGATTACATTTAGAAGAGAAGGGTTTCTTTCCATATTGAGTGTCATGGTGCAGCAAGGGGTGGCTGCACCATGAGGGGGCCAAGCCAGGGGCTGAGGGTGACCCTATGGAGCCCAGCTGAGCTCAGAAGAGGCCAGGGCCAGGGCCAGGTTGGAGACAAGATATAGTGTAGTCTGAAGTCCATCTGGTGATGGTGTCAGACACAAGGTGCCTACAACATAGCTCCCAGGTTCACCCAGGAAACCAAAGGGAGACAAGGCTGAGGACAGGCACACCTGTGACAGCCCAGGCCAGGACTGATGGCCTTGGGCTGAGCTGACATGCAGCTCCTTGGCCTGCAGGCAGGGGGTGGGTGGGAATCTCTGACCACATGAGAAGCAATGCAGTCCTGATAGCATGCTGGCTGACTCAAGAGTAAGGAGGACTCAGGCAGGTAAAGGTGTAGGTATGCTATCTTCAAAACGGAGCAGGGCTGCTGAGGTGAGACTTTCCCCTTTTTTAGTGCACCAGCATTAGCCTGAAAGAGCATTTAAGGATTGCAGGCCTCTGTTGTTTTTGGCACAGGACTAGTGAAAAAGTACATTCAAATGAGTAAAATGAAAAATTGCAGTAAGCAAACCCCTACACTGCAGCTGTCTGTAACCTCCCAGATACTAAAGGCTATAATGACTGTTAGGTTTGATACTTCTCTTGCTTATAGCAGTTTGACACCAGAGACTCCAGTGACTTCAGATTAACACTTGTGTGGGTGGGAGAATAATCATGCTTTTGGCATTCACAAAACTCTTCACTTTTGCTCCACTTTTAACTAATCACAAGAGCACTTCTGCAGGGTAAACTATTGCCTTTTCCTCTAATTTAAAGAGAGAAAGGGGAACCAAATCTAAATTCACAAAGTGCAGAAAGCAGTGATTAGGAGCAGGGAGTTTCTGCCTGTTTGCCTCATTCTCTCACAGTGAGGCCAGATTCTAGGAAAAAACATGCTGCTCTGCTTTGGAGTCTAGTGATTTCATCAGCTGTGCTGCTGCAGGAGAAGCTCAGGAAGCTGAACTCAAATCTCAGCAGGTAAAGGATCCTTTTCAGTTTATCCTTCATTTAACTCCCCAGAATTCCATTGCATCCTGATGCACAATTCTTCAATATACCACGAGTAGCTCCAGGATACTCATGTTCAAGCTGCCCCTGGTGTACTTTCTGTGTGCCTTTGGCTGCAGGGTTCTGGATGTAGTACAGTTTTAATAAAGTTTGTTTTTTATAGCTTGCTTATTCCATATACAGTCCAAAGTTGGGGATCAAAAGAGGCTTATGTAGATGCTCTGAGACAGCAGCTGCTAAATCATTTTTTGCAACTGGATCCATTAGTGGAGTGTTATTTGATTATATCTATTGTTGTTCTTATTCTCCAGTTCATGATAGCCACCAGTTTCCTTCCAATTTGCTTTAGCTGTAAATACAAAACAGGAGGAAGAAAACAATCTCGCTTTTGTGACACACAGTGAATTTGGCACTGTATGTACAGTATGTTTTAAACTCAATTCCCTTAGAAGCTAGTGATTAGCAGATGTCAATGCCCAGTTTGCAAGTGGAAGCCAAGACAAAGACTAGAGACCTTCACACCAACAATCTGGATATTAAGTAGGAAAGAAAATATTTTCCAACCATATTACCTCTCTTTGTTTCCTAATGTGGTTGTAGCAATGAGGATTCAATTGGAACAGCTGTGCTGAAAAATCAGATTTTTATCAATCTGGCATCTGTCTAGGAAAAATACAACACTGAGACTTAAGAGTAGAGCAGGACAGGCAGCTTTAATGCACTAACTCTGCAACAAATGACACTTAAAATGGATGTGCTTTGCATTCTGATTTATCTGGGAAAATGTTGAATCCCATCATGGGATTAATTGCATGCTCTTTGCTGGAGGAACAGTTCTCTCTCAGAGGAGGAAGCCAAAACCTGAACATCACTGGGCTATGCACTGCATGATTCCTTAGAAGCTGTGAGGCCCCTAAGTATTTAGTCTAACAGCTTCTGGACTCTCCTAGTGTCTGCTGCCATTAAAATAATTGAATTGCTGAATCGCTCAGGTTGGAAAGGACTTTGGGAGGTCTGTAATCCAAAGTCATTCTCAAAGCAGGGTCAACACTGAATTCAGACCAGATGCCTCAGGGCTTTGTATGGTTGAATTTGAAAACCTGCAACCTCTCAGGCAACCATTTTCAGTTATTACCCTCATAATTTTTTCTTCTTATATTCAGTCAGAACCTCTTCTATGTCAGTTTATGACCATTGTCTCATTCTTCTGCTGTGCACCTTAGTAAGAAGTCTGGCTTCGTCTTCTCAGTAGCCCCCTCACAGGCACTGGGGAGCTCCTGTTAGGTTCCCTGCAGTGATCCTTTTCCAGGCTGAACAAGCCCAGCTCCCTCAGTCCCTCTTCACAGTGTAAAACTGATGCAGCCCCAACTATCTTGGTGGCCCTCTGCTCAACCTGCTCCATTTGATCAACATCTTCCCTGTATTGGGGTCCCAAAACTAGAAGCAACATTCTGGATGTGGTCTAAAAAACACAGAGTAAAGCAGCATAACTACTCCTCTCATGTACTCACTATGGTCCTCAGCATCGCCCAGCATGCTGTTGCCATTTAATGCTGCCAGAGCCATGTTCCAAATCATTTTCTACTCCTTCAGGAGCCTTGAAATGGCCTTCAAGAGGACTTGCCCCGTGTTTTTCCTGGGGATTGAAATCCATCTAGTGATAATTAAAGAAGTTCTACAACACAGAATGGAGCAAAATGAGAGTTAAAATTAATGTAGGTAATGGAAACAGCTGTTCTTCTTTTCCTCAGCCTCATACATCTAGGCAATATTGCATAAGTATTTTAAATCTTGCTCTCCTTTAGGCTTTTGCAGCTAACAACTGCAAATTTTGACTTGACACTAGAGCTTGCATCCTTTTTATAAAGATCAGGATTTTTTCATTTTGTCAGATGTGGATTCACAGCTTGGGACTACCTTACGCCTTGCAGTATTTACATTGTTCTTTTAGGAAGAATACTAATGTTTTCCTTTTAAAAAAGAGCCAGAGAGGAAGGTTATTTTTTTGTTACAGTTTAATAGTAAATTTAGGGTGTCAGAAGATCTGCATTCAATTTCACTCTTTATCTTCATGGAGTACACAGTTTTTCAACCTTTAGAATACTGGGCAAGGCAAGAATAAAGTAGAAGCCTCTGCAACATATTGTGCAGATTTCTAAGAGATGAGAGAGAAAACATTCTGGGCCTATCTGCCTAGGGTTCTCCTTCAGGGTCCCTGGGCCTGCAGTATGAATATGTAACATTTTTTAATGGCAAATATTACTTATATAAGTACGACCTAACCGTTTTGAAAATGCTGCATTTAATCTTCACAGTGATTTCTCATACAGGAGTTTCTCCAGACCATTAATTACACCTGTCAATAATTCTTGTCCTTCTATGTTTGCAATATCTCTTTTGAGATGATGTCCAGATTCTGCATGTGTAAAGAAAAAGTTTAATGAGTGTGTATTCTGAACTACCTATTTTAAGGTGAGTGTCGTGGTTTCAGGTCAGCTCAGCCGGTAACAAAGCACCACGAAGCTGCTCACTCACCCCCCACCCCCTCGCCTGGCCACGTTGGGATGAGGAGAAAATACAAAGGCAGGCTCATGGGTTGAGACAAGGACTGGGAGGGATCACTCCCCACTTATGGTCACGGGCAAAACACAGGCTCAACTTGGGAAAAAAACAAAATCAATTTAATTTACTACAAATCAAAACAAAAACAAAACACAAGGGTATTAGGAAGAGAAACTAAACATCAGAACACCTCCCCCCACCCCTCCCGCCTTCCCGGCTCAGTTCCACTCCCGATGTTTTCTACCTCCTTCCCCCTGCGGCGCAGGGGAACAGGGGATGGGGGTTGAGTCAGCTCGCCACACATCGTCTCTGCCGCTTCTTTCCTCAGGGGGAAGATTCCTCACTCGT
>VYZV01007371.1:0-31142 GCA_013401275.1 Pandion haliaetus | reverse complement strand
CCTTTCCAGCCCCAAATCTCCACTAGCTGCTGGGCAGGGCTGAGCACTGCCCCCGCATCTTCCCTTTGGGATGATTTTTCTGTGCCTTGCCTGCTGCAGGCAGCTGGGCGTTGATGGATTTCATGTTTAACTCCAGCTGCAGTAATGCCAGCACCATGAAGGCAGCCTGTGTCTTTTTGCAAAGGGTGGATTTAGGTTTGTTTTTTTTTTTTTTCCTGGGCTAGGGAAGGGACGGAGAAGGTTTTGCTGGAATTTTGAAGCCTCTCCCACTTATTTCTTGCATTACATTGTTTTAATGTTGTTTTTGGCCTGCGAAACCCTGAGCGAGGGTTGCCATGAATTGTGCAAAGAGCTCGGGACAGGCACTCTTGTCCTGGGCTGAGCTACAGCTGCTCACCCGAAAGCAGCTCCAGCAATAACAATAACATTATGGCATCGGCTGATGGCGGGGAGAGCTGGAGGCTCATGGTCACGGGCATCTTCAAAGCCCCATCTCCTGGAGTCCCGTGACTGGTAAGATTTCAGCTTTCAGTAAGACCCCAGTAAAACCACCTTACCCCCCGGGTTGTGGACCGCATCTTGGAAAAGAAAGGCAAAATGAAGAGAAAAAAACATCTCTTTCGTTATTGCTTTCTGCATGTCTGGAACTTTTAAGCCAAGCCTCTGGCTTTGGATGCAGCTGACTCACAAGGTCTGGAGCCGGCTGTGCCGACTGTGGGTGCCTGGAATGGTCTTATCACATCAAGGAAAACCACAGGCACAGGGTGGTCTTGCAACAGGGTGAGGAGACCACATCCAGCTGGGAGCCACATGTAGCCCAGGGAGACAACCCTGAGGGTCCTCAGCTTCAGGTGTCTGTGGCTGAAACCTCGATGTTGGAGCTGATAGTCCTTGGAGGACCAGGACTGGATATTTAAGGGCACCCTTAATGGTGGAGGGCTTGGTTTTCCCATGGAAAATCCCACTTGGTATTACTGGAGACCAGACATCAGCTTGTCAGAGCTGAGACCTTCTGCCCAGCATCCCTTGTCTCCCATCAGAGTGCAAGGTGCACAGAAAGATACAGAATTTAGAGAAGTAGACTTGCTCCCGTCTGCTCCTTGGGCTGGGAAGAGCTGGCCACGATGCTGTAAGAGTGTAAGAGGAACACCACCATTTCATGTTCCACCCCTGTCCTCCCACAGCCGCGGTGAGGACCCTGCTCAAAGCAGGTCCCACCTGGAGCAGACACCATCCTACACAGGGCAAATGAGCGTGGGGCACCCAGCTCATCTCCAGACCTCATGGTTTTTGGAGAGGGATGTGCTGTGATACCCTGGCTGCTCCCCAGAAAGCAACTCTCACCTCGCTGTCTGTGGAAGGGTGACAGGGAAACCGTGGCCCTGGTCCATGCCCTCCACTGCCAGCATCCCTTCATCCCAGGGCCAGCGACACAGAGCAGGGATGCTCCGCCTGCCTTGCTCCTCTGCTTCTCATCCTGCCCATGGGAAAGGAGGAAAATTCCCCAAAGCCTCCTTGGAAAGCATGTACGCATGCAAATGTACACAGAAACGTGCATGCGTGTGCAAATACACACTTGCACACCCCACGGTCCTTCCCAGCAGGGCTGGGGCATTGCAGGGGAAACCACCCCCTGAAGATAAGTCCCTGAATCCAAGCTGGTGTTCCCGAGAGGTGAACCTGGTGGTTTTGGCAAGGCAGCTCCCCCAGGCATCATTTCGAAGCCGGCTTGGGCAGGTGACTCGCAACACGCTCCGTGAAAAGGGATAGAAAATGAGTAAACTGCCAAAAATACCCCGAACCACCTCGGAGCTGCGGAAACAGGATGTTTTCAGCAACAGAGCCGGGGTGGTTTCAACGTAGCCTGCTTTTAATATCCTCTCTCGCAAGCCTGGCAGCAGTTTTCTGGCTTCTGGGGACACACGCTCCCTTTCTCCCTGTCCCTGACCTCTCCTCATCCACTAAAAAGGCACCTAGCCCAAGGTTAGAACTCCAGTCTTGGCTTTTTTGCAAGGTCTGGGTTAAATCCCAGTCGCCTGCATGCACAGACCTGCACTTTGGTGTTTGAACCCAAATCCCCACCTGGCCCTATGCCCAGGCACCCCGGGCACCCAGCCCTGAGCTGCTCCAGCAGCAGTGGGATGTCAGGCAGGGCTCGTTAGGATGTGGCTAATGAGCCAAGCGATTTTGTGTGAACCGTGCACACAGATGGGCATCTGACTTGCACCCCATCTCCGTGCTCATATTTACATTGAGAGCGGCCACGTTTCCATGCTTGGCACCCCTGGACGCCTGGCAGAAGCGTCCAAGGAAACAAGCACCCTCCGTTTCAAGAGCTGTAGCCCCAAAACTCATGCTCCAAGGATGCCAGTGGAGATGAGAGCAATAACCCCAGCCCCGTGGCCAGCCACGGCGTGAGCGCTCCCCGGTCAGCTCCAGTGCAATCTCCTCCTGCTCCCCGTGAGCTGGCTCTGAAGCGGGTCTGTGCCTGCAGCCCTGGGGACACGAAGGAAACCCAAGCCACCGAAAAGCTGCCGGCAGCGAGGGCCTGTGGCCCTGTGCCTGGGCTAATAAGCCCTGAAACTCATGCTGGAGCCAAGTGCTGGCTGCTCCACGCTGTCCCCTGCTCTCCATCCTTCCCCAAATCCTTCTCCTGAAGCTGTTTTCCCAGCCGAGGGCTTGGTTTCCACCCTTTCCAGAATACTGGAGGAGACGCTTTCGCGCAGAGCTGAGGCCGTAGGATGTCGGGCTCATATTTGGGCTGGAGGTTTGGGATGCCCAGGCTCGCTGTCGTGCATCCAGTCGCGTGTTGAATCTCGCGCTCAGCATCTGCCCGGCTGCCCCATAGAAATAAACCCCAGGGGAGCCAGTGGCAATGCCCCGGGGCTCGTAGCTGGGTCCAAATCGTCAGCAGCACTTCCACCTTGGAGACCAAACTGAGGTGTCCTGCAAGACTTTGCGTGCAGCCTCTTGGTTTTCTGCAGCCGCTTAGTGCTGCAAAGCTTGGATTGCCAAGGATGGTGAAAACATCCGTATTCAACATGCGCGCGTCTACTTTGCAGCATCCCCTTGGCTATACGTGAGCCTAAAAGGGGGAAGAGCAATTTTGGGTGCACGCAAGGGTGCAGGTACCTGTATGTGCTCGTGGTGCCTGGGTGCAGCCGGGAGCGGGTCCAGGTGGCAGCGAGGGTGTGCGGTGCAGCGGTGTGCATGCACGGCCGTGCTTGTCCCCTCTGCAAGGCTCCTCTGGGACAAGTCACATGAAAATTATTAGCAGGAGCGCGAGGGCACAGGTCACATTCTTGATTAACCCCAGTGAAGCAGTGGTTTCCATCAAGGCCGGATTACCTCTGCCAGAGCCGATGGCCTGCAGGCACGAAACGCTCCCCTGGAGCAAGCTGGGAAGAGCTGCCTGTGGTCCCCATCGTGCAAAAATGTGTGTGAGCGTGAGTGCGTGTGCACAGCTCAGGGTGCATCCGCACGGGTTGCAATGCAGGTGCGTGCATGCACATTTGCATTGTGCTGTGTGCATTTATACAAATATATGTATATTTAGTAACCTCAAGGCATTTCTCGCTTTGTACTTTTCCAACCTTCCTGCAGCAAGCTGTTCCATGTGAAACCCCCGCCTTCTGTCTCTCTAGGCCTCTACTGTGCCACCTTCGTTCGATGCCCGTTAGCTTTTTAAGCACCTTTCTCGCCCACATGCACGCCCGCGAGCGCATGTGCAAGGCGTGACCTTGCACGGGGCTGGTGCTGCTTGGTTCAGCAGCGGCAGAAGGGCCTGGAAAAGATTTTGGGGTAGGACCGTGGAATTCTTGCAGACTTTTTCTCCTTGAAACACCAGTGGGGACAGCAGCCAGGAAGACAGCGTGTCCCCAAAGCACAACAGGAGGGAGCAGCTGCTCGCGGAGCCTTTTGAGGACCGTTAGCTCACCCCCAGCGCTGCCAGGCGGTATTTTGGGGCTCCACGGCAGGGAACGTGTCAGTCCTGGGTGCACGTGTGCATTTCTGTGCTCTGTGTGCATGCATGCGCGTGTGTATGCGTGCTGCGTGCATTCGTGTGTGTATGCAGGTGTGTGCATTTGCATGTCTGCGCTGGCTGCATTCCTGGGTGTGTGCAGTGCGTGCATGTGTGTGCTGTGTGCCTGCATATGTTCTGCGTGCATGCATGTGTGTTCGTGTCTGTGCTGTGCACAGGCATGCATGTGCTCGTGTGCATAAGTATCTGTGCTATGCCCATGCCTGCATGCGTGTGTGAGCATGTGTGCGCGCACACGAGCTGTGTGCACGCCTTTATGTGTGCACTCCAGGCTCCTAGCAACTCTAACGCTCCCCAGCACTTGATTTCATGCAAAGAACAGAAACCAAGGAGGGCGTTACTGGCCCACAACACCCACCTTCTGCTCCTCTGGCTCAGCCCTGCGCCTGCAGCCCTGGCCCACAGCTTCGCCTGCTGAGCAGGGCGATGTCCGTGCCTCTGCCTTGCAGCAGGATTAGTCCATCCTACCAACCCGGCAAGTGGAAAGTGGGAGGCAGGAGAGCTGCCGGCACGCATGCACATGCATGCACGGAGCAGCCCAAGGCTGGAGGTGTTGCTGCTTGGAAGCTTCCTGGCGTGGTTTTGGCTGCAGGATGCTCCGGAGCAGCCTCAGTTGCTGTCGGGTTGGCGGCTGCAGTGCCAGAGCTGGGCAGAGGAGAGCTGTGGGGATCCCAGCTGGTTATTGGAAGTGATTTATGGGAATTTGGAGAACTCCGTGAGCTTTGCAGCTAACCGCAGGTGCAAAGGAGGGAAGCCTGCCCATGCTTCCCAGCCCTCGGCCACCGCAGGGCCTGGGATTTCGGTTATTTCTCCTTGTGCTGGCTACACAGCGTTGCTTTCCCCCTTGATTTGATTGCAAGGAAGCCATGGTTGTCTCTGCACCCATCATGGGCACCCTGAGTAGAGAAACACTCGACACAACAGCTTTGGTCACCCACGCAGAAGGCAGTGGCACCCACCCCTTCACCAGCCCTGTGGCAATTTTTCCCAAGGTCTTTCCTTGCCACGTTGTCCCCTCTTGGGGGGTGGCCTTGGGGACATCGCTTGGTTGCTTTCCCCGTTGTGAACCCCCACGGGCAAAGGCGGTGGGCACCTGGCACAGCAGGGACGGGCGATAACGGGTGACATTGAGACATCCCCCCCTGCAGCGATGCAGGTGACAAGCAGGGACGTGCGGAGGGGACCAAACAGCATCCCCATGCCCCGGGAGAAGAGCCCCAAGCTGGCACGCTGCAGGCTGGGAATCTGGGACAGCCCAGCAGCAGGATTACTTAATGGGGGCTAATTAATGGAGGAAAGATGCCTTCAGTGCCTGGAAGATGCTCAGCTCCTCCATTACAGCACCCAGTCCATGGCAGAGCTGGGGGGGGCTGCTTGCCCCACGGTGCTCCCAGACCCCCCCTCTCCGGGCACGGCAGATCCCCCCAGTCACCACCCCGGGCACCCAGTGCCACCGCTGCGGGTGGCCCCGAGCCTGGGGGCAGGGCTGGAGCTCTTCGCGTGTGCACGTCTGCTTTCACCCTCTCCTTATTCCTGCAATTTTAATTCAAACCAAATGGCTTCGCTCCGTTTCTCCTCCATGGAAATGAGGGGGTGAGCTGCCAGGCCGGTCCTGCGCCAGCCTGCGGCATCACGCCAGCCGAAGCCCCACCACAGCTTAAAGAACAATGGGGATTATTTATTTAAAACAAAACAAAAAAAATTCTCATTATTTGTGTGGATTTGGCTTTGAGTCCCCCACCTCGGGCTGCATTGGAGACCCAGCATCAACACAAGGCAGAGGGAGAAGATTATATTCCCCTGCCTGGATCAGCATTTTTGGGGTGCACCAAGGCATGCAGTGAGCCAATGGGGTCCAGAATCAGTTTTTACTGGGTGCTACTGGGCTTGCTGGGCAGGGGGTTGCTGGAGCGGTGCTAGGAGCTGCTAAGAGCAAGAGGTTCCCCCCAGATTTCCATGTTCCCTCTCCAAACCCCACCTCGGTGCTCTGGGAGCTGGTACGAGGCCAGGAGGAGTTTGGGGTGGGTGCCTGGGTGGCCAGGAGCTCTCTGCCCCCGGGGATGCAGAGGCAGGGGGTGACGGATGCTCCTGAGCCGGGGTGGGTTTCCTCCCTTGGGAAGAGCCCTGGCAGCCCCAGGATGCGGGATGTGATGCTTGGAGGCTGACAGCAAACCGCACCCAGAGCCGTGGAGAGCTGCCGAGCCAGCTTCATGGTCTTCATTACGGAGCAAGGGGCTGAGCTCAGGTCCAAGATCAGTGGCCAGAAGGGAAACCTGATTGTTAAAATTAAAATTAAAACCTCAGTGGGGGAAGAAGCAGGTTTTAAGGTCTGTTTTTAGGAGAGGGAAGCGGATGCTGTTAGCAGTCAGTTCTCTGACCAAAGGCAAACGGAAGCGGGGTGAAGCCATGAGGCAGAGCTTTGTAGCGTCGTGACCCCTCTGGCAAAGCCCAGAGCCACCCCGAAGCCCAGAGCTGCTGGGAGCCTTTGCTGTCCTTCCCGAGCGAGGTGCCTCCTTCTCCAACCATGGAGAAAACCGTGGGGCCAAAGAGGGGCTGACGAGATGAACCTTTTGGGGTATGAGGTTGGGCTTCTACCTCCAAGCACCAAGGAACAGGGGTATGTCCAAGCACTCCTTTGGAGGAGACGGGAGGGTCCCCACCTCCATGGGGTCATTTCTGATGTCCCACTCCTCTCCATCCCTTGCAGTCTCCAGACCGCAGACATCCCCCGAGGACCTGAAGGCGCTGATGGGGAACGTCAACCGCCTCAACGAGAGCTTTCGGGACATGCAGCTGAAGCTGCTGCACCTACCTCTGAAGGGGGATGTGCTGGATCACATCTGGAGGCTCCAGGACCTCCTGCAGAACCACTCAGACTCCTTGTTCCTCATGACGGGGTCACTGCAGAAGCTGGAAGGGCTTCTCTGGAGCCTGCAGACCCAGGCCAGCCAAACCGACAAAGCAGTGTCCAACCTCTGGGACAGCTTGACCCAGCAGAGCGACGTGGCTCAGCAGGAGATGTACAAGCTCTCTGTCGAAGGCAACAGCAGCCGGCTGCTGCTGCAGCACCATGACCATCTCCTGAGCCACCTGGGCAGCAGGGTGGAGAGCCTGAGTGACCAGGTGACGACCGTGAGCGGGGCCGTGGACACCATGAACAGGACCTTCTCCTACGACGTGAACATCCACCATACCCGCATCCAGGACCTGCAGGTGCTGATCAGCAATGCCACCGAAGATGCCCGTCAGATGCGTCTCATCCATATAGCCATGGAGGAGCAGCTGAAGCACGAGCTGGCCATCCTCAACAACGTGACGGAGGACCTGCGGCTGAAGGACTGGGAGCACTCCGTCGCACTGAAGAACATCTCCGTGATACGGGGTAAGCCAAGCGTCTCGTAAGTGGCTCCCTCATCGGTGCATGAAGCTGTTGTGAGGATGGCGAGTGTTCTCGGTGCTTTGGGTGGTGCTGTGGCATGGGGATGTCTCAGGTACTCCTTGGTGTATCAAGTCCACCAGGCACCACTCTTTAGGTTTCTGTGGTGTTCAGGTGTCTCCATCACCTTGGACTCTTGGACTCTCCATATGCTCCTCCATCCATGGTAGGGAGAAAGCTCCCAGGATTCCCTCAAAGATGCCAGGAGAAAACTCTGGCAGGTCCCTCCTGACCATGAAAGTGAACCAGACTGAGCGCAGCAGAGACAGAGGGTTTCTTGCCCTGCTTTGTGCAGTGATCAAACAGAAGGCTGCCCACCAGTACCCTCAGTCATCTTCAGTCACATAATTGACTTTACCGTACAACCCCTGTACTCCGTTTTCCCCCTCCCATCTTCTCCTCCTTTACCACCCTCAGCCCCTCCCAAATCATAGAATCACAGGCTGGTTTGGGTGGGAAGGGACCTCTCAAGGTCCATCTAGTCCAGCCCCCTGCCATGAGCAGGGACATTTTCAACTAGATCAGGTTGCTCAGAGCCCCGTCCAACCTGACCTGGAATGGTTCCAGGGATGAGGCATCAACCACCTCTCTGGGCAACCTGTGCCAGTGTCTCGCCACCTGTAGCGTGGTGAAATAAACAGCCCAACCCTGCTAACTCTTGACCGTTGACCCTAGTTTTCCTGATACCCTTTTTTTTTTGTATTTTTACGGTTACGTCGGTAATCCTCCCCTCAGTCTGCTAAGCATCTACTCCCTTTTTCTTTATTATCTGCAAGGTCCAGCCATTTGTCACCATTATCTCCTGAGCGCAGGAGCTGGACAAATTCATGCAGGACACATCCGTGGCTGTTAAATGCCATGACCTGATCACAGTCCCAGTGAATGAACTGGCCAGGGGAGGGGGGAAAAAACCATGAAGAAACACAGAAGAGCCCAGTGCAAGCTCCTGGGGGCAGAGCAAGAGGTTGGGGGGCAGTTGCTGTCCCACTTCTAGGCTGTTGGTTTGCACTTGCAGAGACGCAACAGGCTGTTGCTCATTTCTGGTGCTTCCAGCTGAAATACCAGATGGGGAAGGAAGGGGCCGACGCCAAGGCACTCGCTCCCTCTGGCCATCTGCTGAGCCAAGAGGGGACAGATGTTGTTTGAACCGCAGCAGTGACATCTCCCCATCCAGGCCAACCATCACCCTTGGGTACCAGCAACACACTGGGGTAATTTCCCTGGTCCCTGGGGGACGTTGGCTCCCAATGCTTAGTTCGGGGCTGCTGGGACCATGTTGCACCCATTGCTTTGAGGTTTTCATAGGTGCCTACCCACCCCCAGTGCCCTCTCTTCCCCGCACTGCTGTGGGAGGATGTCACCCTTGGATGAAGCCACCGAGGAAGGGGGCCGTCACCCTTGTGCCATGTTAATCCAATTAACATAAGCAGAAAGCAAAACAAATCCCCTCCCAACGGGCCAGCACCTGATTTATCAGCTGCTGCCTTGACACATTCCTGGCAGCCCCGACTTCCCTCTTTCCCCATCCCTCCTCCTTCCGTGCTTTCTGTCAGCAGCGATGGGTCGTGGATAATTTTAGGAGCCTTGTGCCCAGCTGGCTTTGCCCTGGCTCCAGATGTCCTTGGATGAATCCACCATGCTCCCAGCTGGATTTGTACCAGCAGAGCCAGTCCTGGGTGATGCAGGGCTGCCTCCTTAGGTGTGCATTTTCCTTCCTTCCCCCAAGACCTTAGCTACCCCGGGCTCTGGATTTTGAGGCTGTTTGCTGGCAATGGCAGCTTCAGGAGGTCCCCAGGCTCATCTCCAGCAGCCGACCATGCCAAGCAGCTCATGTGCCTCGGAGAGGGCTTGACCTCGCAGCACAGAGGGGCTCTGGGTCTTAAATAATGGTGTCGCCAGGAGGGAGGATGCCTGAGACCCACCGCCCGCCTGGATCCACTCGCACAACTCGCTGGGTGGGATGTGCTGGCTCGCAGCAGGTCTGGCGGGATGACTGCAACGGTCCCATCTGGCTGTCAGATCTGTGCACGTCATGAAAGTCCTCATCCCGATGGTTTTGGAAGGTTTTTCTCCTCCGCTGATGCAGTGAGCAGCCCAGCCCTGTGCAGGCAGGAGGGTGAAGCAGGGGTGCATCTGGGCTGGGGTTTTCTTTCCCAAGTGCAATCCCCAAACACAGTGGGGTGGGGACCAGCTTGGCACGGTGTCTGCAGTGCTGCTCAGCCTCTCCCAACCACCCCTCCCAGTTCTCCTCCATCCTCCTTCTCAGCTGCTCCCTGTGTCCCATCCCACCAGCTCTCCCTGGGGATGGGACCATCTCTGCTCATGGAGCTGCCTGGATGTAGCCAAGAGACAATGTTCTGGTGGCTGATGGACCACAGGGCTCGCTACTGTGGGAATAGCTCTGAGGGATGAATGCCAAAACCTAGGAGCCAGCAAACAGGATCAACCTGACGATCTGCCCATCCCCAAGCCCAGTTTCTAACCCCAGGCATTAGAGAAAGGGTGTAAGGGACATCATGTCTCTTCCCTGGCTCTGTCCTCCCAGTTTCCAGCTCTTACGGAGCAGATGACATTGTCTGTTGCCCAAGGTCATTGTCCACAAAACTTAGTTCCCTTCTTAGCCTGTCTATGCCCTTGACCTCCCCGATGTCCCATGGAATGGTTTTCTGAGGCGGAAGAAGGGAAGAGAAGAGAAAAGAGAAGAGAAGAGAAGAGAAGAGAAGAGAAGAGAAGAGAAGAGAAGAGAAGAGAAGAGAAGAGAAGAGAAGAGAAGAGAAGAGAAGAGAAGAGAAGAGAAGAGAAGAGAAGAGAAGAGAAGAGAAGAGAAGAGAAGAGAAGAAGAGAAGAGAAGAGGAGAGATGGTGGCAGAGGACTGGGGGGCTGCACTGTAGCAGCTGATCTTAAAGAGGAAGGGCAGCTCCAACCCAAATCCTACTGAGAGATGCCCTGAGTGGGCAGCTCCCATGTCCCTTCCAGGGTTAACAGAACTGAGCTGGGGCCCTAGTGTGGGTTATTTCCCAGTATGCCCATAAAACCAGAGCAGATGGAAGTTGCTGGAGCTGCCCCCGCACAGGGGACCTCAGCCGAGCCATGCTGGAGCCAGCATGGGAGAAGCAAGAGTTTTTGTGTCAGCAGCAGTTTTGCTTCAGTGCCATTGGTGTGGGACCCCTTCCCTTCAGAGAGGATGCTTGGGACAAAGTCAGGGTGACGAAATGGAAGACCTTGCCTTGGTGGCCCCCACTGCAAATGTGTCCAGGGTTGCTTTTAGTTTTGCTCGTGGTGGGAAAGCATCTGTTTTGTTTAAGCAAGTGGTTTTCAGCAGCCCAACCTTTGCTGTGCTGGGGTGCAGCAGGGGAGGGAAGAACTTGACCCGAACCCAGGAGCATGGCTGGGTCATGCAGAGTTTTCACTGCTGCTCATCCTGGGACACCTGGGACCTTCGGGCAGGAGATATGCCCGTAGAAAAACCTCTTTGCCTTGACACTCCCACTGCTACCCATCAAAATCACCATCACCTCTATAAAGCCATGGGTCTTTGGCAAGCTCTGCTTTCTGTAATGCTCTATAGGCTGAAATTAATGGTGTCGACTTACTTTAATACATTCTCCATTAGTTCTTTGTTTCAGAAGGGGTTGGGTGATATGGGGCAGCCTAAACATACGCACATTATTTCACTTTAACAAACTGGCATGACTTGACCTCCCTCTTGCTCTTTTGGGGCATGGAAAAATAATGGCTGTACTTAATACCGTCTATTTATGCAATTAGGTGCTTCCTATTATTTATTTATTTGCCCATCTATTCATTTTCTCAAACTCCAGCAGGCAAGTAAGCGGATTTAAGAACATGTAGTTTTACACGGAGGGTGGTGAGACACTGGCCCAGGTTGCCCAGAGAGGTGGTCGATGCCCCATTGCTGGAAACATTCCAGGTCAGGTTGGACGGGGCTCTGAGCAACCCGATCTGGTTGAAGATGTCCCTGCTCATGGCAGGGGAGTTTAAGGGTCCCTTCCAACCCAAACCATCCTGTGATTCAATGATTTAATGGCTGTTTTGTAACAGCCTTCTTTAATGGTATGGGAATTAAAACTATTTCACCAGCCACCCCGCACCTTCACACAGCGCACACCTCGCCTGGCTCCTGCCCCGCGTTCTCCCGTGGAGCAGCTCTTGAACATTGCTGGGCCTTCTCCCTCATGGACAATCCTGCCTCTCCCTGGGCAGGCAGCACCTCTGCTGCTCATGGTTCCTCTTGTTCCCACCCGAAAATGCCTCCTCATTGTACTCAGCTCTCCTGCGTGTCCATCGTTCTTTGCATCCTTTTGTTTTGCCAACTGAGAATGGGGTCTAAGGTCCGACCCTACGTCCTCTTAGTGCCCGGAGATGTGCACCACCTAGGGAAGAGGAAACCCAGGGCAAGCTAATGCAATATTTCCCCGTAGTCCTCTCCCAGCCCCTGAGTATCTCCAGCTCGGGATGTTTCCTGAGCTTGCTGCGGTTCATCTGCTCAGGAACCCCCTAATTTCTGCATGATATTTGCAGATCCTAATTACTCATTCATTAGGACTGCTAAACATCCCCCCTCTTCCTCTCCTGATCCTTTTGCATTTCCATGTTGCCTGTATCCCTGGCTGGTTGTTTGCTTTCTGCATAACTGTGAGGTTATGGCTTTTGGGGTTTCTAGGAAAACAGTGTTTAACAGTTTCCAATTATCACCCTGGCTTGGTAGGACAAAGACCGAATGACCCCTCCAGACCTCTCTCTGCCCTATTTTCTATCATCCCATGAGTCTTTTTTTTTTTTTCTGTTCAAATTCTTTCTTCCAATTGATTTAGCTCATAATTGTTTTCAGCTTTGCGGACTTGGCCCCTTGCAAGCTGAGGAATATAACTCTATTACTGGGTTGGACTTTCTGCTCGCCCACAAGAGTTTACACTGCAAGGCAATTACCGACGGCTAGTTCCTGATGCGATCAGTGATGCAAATCCCCTCCTAAAGGTTCATCTCAATATTTCCAAAATGCATTTCTTTTTTGTTTGGGTTTTTTTCCCCTTAATGTTATTTTATTGGAGGTGTCACAACTTTTGGTCAAAAGGAAATTCCAGGACACTGGAATTTGCCATAGAGTCACGCTCAAGGTGGAACCACTGGAGCTTCAAGGTGAAGTTTTCTGGCACATGAGACAAGTTGATGGAGTCATGTTTGGCCTTTAAAATCCATAGATCATGGAGGAAGGCTGCTGGCACTTTGCTCCTGTCTGCAGGGGTCTGTGTTTATTAGAGGTACCTGGACACCTGATAAATGATAATGGCTGGTGAAGGGTGGGTGGGTGCGTGCACACATGCATCTGCTGCGTGGCTGCAAAGCTGGGGTGCGATGGCTGCACTCCAATACCTTTGTGTGTTTCAGGGCCACCAGGACCCAAAGGAGACCAAGGCAACGAAGGGATGGAGGGGGAACCTGGTCTTCCCGGCCTGCCTGGGCTGCGAGGTAAGGAACGACACGTCCAGGGCGCCCATAACCCTGCAAGCCTTCGCCCAAAGTCCACAGAGTCAACGGGACACCTCCTGGTGACTTCCCAACCCGTCCCTTGGGACCTCGCTGACTATGCACAAGCCTTGAAGAACAACAGGATTAACCTGCTGCCCCACCTCCTGCCAGACGGCCAATCTTTAGGGGCAAAAACTCTCTCTCATCTCCCAGCTGGCCCCAGGACAGCGAGAGCTGCAAGGGTCCATCACCTGCAGGTTGATGCCCCCAGGCTCCTTTGACACAGCCACCCAGCCCAGGTGTGTGCAGGAGCTGGCCACCAACCCGTGCCCACTAAACCCAAGCCCTTACAAGGCACCAGGGCTGGCCCTGCTGCCTGCACCCCCCCAGCAGCACGCCGGGACCCGGCGTGGGGCCCCTTCAGCCTGGCAGAGGGGACTCGGCCACCAGCTGCAGCTCTGAGGCTTTTCAAAGGACGCTTTTTTTCAGTGTCAAGAATGCCAATATTTTTCCCCCTTCTTAATTCTGACCATCGGTTTTGAGATAAATTCAATTAAAAAAACAACAGAAGACACCCCCCACCCTGAGAAACAGGACTTGGCTTGAGCCTGCTTCTAATTTTAAGCCAAACCTAGAAATACTGGCTTTGCATCCAAGAGCCAGGGATGGCACAGAGGTGATGGAGGATCCCCTTTGGTAAGGATTTTCTGTCCCCAAGAGGCTCTTCCCTACTAGAGGCGACAGGACCTGTCCTGCCTGGGGCATGGACCTCCTTCTCCATCCCAGAGGATGTCCAGCCCTGGCTTCACCTGGGCTGCTGAAGACATGACCTGTGTAGGACTATCGGTGTCAGAGTCAGGTTCAGCGCCCCGGCCCCGTGCATCTGAGCTACTGGTGTTAGGCTGGGCTTAAAACCTCATATTTTGGGACCCTGTTTCCCCCTACTCCCCGGTGGGCGGCAGGACCAGCCAAGTTAGGCAGAGCCAGCCTGGAAACCCGATCGCTCTCTGAAAGCCCTTCTCAGCGCTGGCTGCCCATGCTCCTTTCACCGACGGCTATATTTTTTTGCGTTGACAGATTCATGGCTGTTTTTCTTGGGTGTAACAAGCATCAGAAATATATCGTCTGGCTGCTTTCCTCTTTTCTTTCTTTTTTTTTTATTTTTTGTTTAAACAGAAAAACAAAACAATCTCTGGAGGGTTCACCTTCAGGAAGAGTTGCTGAAAGGGCCACTATTTTTGGGTCTTCTTCTGTCTTGCTTTCTCTGGTGCTTTTCTGGATGCAGTCACAGCACCAGCCCTTTGGGTGTGGGAAGTTCAGGTTCAGGTGCAACCAGGCATTGTAAAGCATCCCTGGTAAATCCCCTTTTGCACAGCGGATCTACCATCCTGCCTCTGCCCCAGCTCCTCTACCCAAATGTGAAGCCACATCCTGACACGCTGCAGCATCCCCCCCGGGAGGGAGGCGAGGTGTTGGCTGGATGCAGCAGGAAAAGAGTTAAGCCCCAGACCGTGTCCACTGGAGCTGTTGCCCAAATTTCTCCTGGCACCATTCTTTCCTCTTAAACCAGAGGAAACTACTGACTAAGTTTGGAAAAGCCCAGCCCAGGAGGGGCAGAAGGCGCAGCGCCCAGGGAATCCGGGGCTCCCTCTGCACGGGCAGGGGAGACCAGCGGCATCGTGCCAGGCGGGGCGCTGAGCTCGGGTGCTGGAGGAGTTTCACCCCCAGGGAGCTTTGGGTCTAACCCAAACTCAGGCTCGGGCTGAGTCCCTTGCCAGGTGGATTTGGTGGGACCAACCCCAGCTCCCACCAGAGCCCATCAGCAGCACAGGGGTCCCTCCTCCCTCCACCTCCCCTTGCTGGCCCACGGGGATGGAGGTCACCTCCAGGGCTTGGCTGTGTCCCCTACAAAGGGAGCCCAAGCTGCCAGACTAAAGCCCCCACTTCCCACCTCCCGGAGGTCAGGGATGCTCAGGTAAGGGGTTTTAAGCCAAACCCTTCTCCGATAAATAGCAAACCCACCTGGTCAGTGTGCGTGGATGTGAGGGACCTGCAGATCAGACTGGGTACATCATGTCTCCTTGGGGTCTCTGCTCCACCCTGGCTCCTCACTCTTCCTCCTTGGTCACCAGCTTTGGAGCCCAGTTACCTTAATCCGAGCCTTAAGATGCTCAGAGCTGCATCAGCACCAGCCTGTCTCTGGGTTAAATCCATCCTGTATCGAGGGGCAGGTGCAGAAAGAGAGGATGGGCTTGACTCTCAGGTGTCTCCTGATGATCCCCGACTCCTGGCAAAGAACCAGAGACCGACTGGCACGTCTGCTGGCAAGCACCACACGTGTGTGTGTGTGTGTACGTCTGGTTTGTGTAGGTCTCTGTGGCACCAGGGTCATTTTGCATCTTTGTCCTCACTGCAGGGCTACCTGGGGAGAGAGGACCACCAGGACCACGTGGCTTGAAAGGGGACCAAGGAGACCTTGGCCCTCCAGGTCCAGTGGGCATGCGGGGATTCAAAGGTAAGGACCAGCCTCGTGCATGCTCCCGGCTGGGTTGTGGGGTCTGTCTGGGCTTTCTGGGCAGCAAACTGGCTCTGGAGATCACTGGGATGAGGGGCAGAGTCCTGGGTGTGATTGTGGTGGGTCCTCTGGCTTGGGACCCTCCTGGCGCTCCTTGGGGGAGAGGAAATCTTGCTGAGCTGGGAGCGTGCACGTGAATAACCTCTGCACCGAGATCTTTCCACCAAGGCATGGTGGTGGAGGACAGTTGGGCTTGGAGGGAGAGGGGCAACATGGTTGGGTTTGTGGTGCTCCTGCCATGCAGTGGGGCTCGGCGCAGGCAGGCAGGCAGGCAGTGCTGCCTGCGCCGAGCCCTCACCAGAGCCCCGTGAGGACCTGCTGGGCTGCCCTCCCACGCTTGGCTCTGGCACGGATTTAGGAATAGCCTTGTGTTTGTTTTCTGGTGACCTTTTCTGGCTCACTGTGGTTTTGCAGCACCTCGACACACCCCGGCTAAGAGCAGGGAGAAGCTGTGGGTGTAGGAAGTGGCCACGCACCTATTTAGCAGGACAGATCTGTCCCAGGAGACCTGTTAAAAGAAGTTCCATGCTACAACCTAAAACAGGATGGATAATCCCAAAACATGCTCTTTTCTGCTTCAAAATGCCTTGTGGGCAGGGGGAGGCAGGAAGAGCCCAGCCCGAGGAAGGGACACGACCCTGGGCAGAGCTGCCCTGGTCACCGGTGGCCAAAGTGCTGTATTCCCCTCATCTCGTACTTGTGGGTGATGTTGACCTGGGACGTGGCCACCAATGTCCGGGTCTGGAAAATGCCCGGAGCCCTGCAGGCAGCGTTCCAGGCTGGGGGTGTTGCTGTCCTTCCTTCCGGAGGTCCCATGCGTTACTTGTCTTGCAAGCTCTTGCTTTCATGCAGCAAGCTCCTTGGGTGAATTGCACGTGTGAAAGCTGAAGGAGAACGTCCTCTTTAAATGTCCTCTCTCTGCTCTATCTGCAAAGTTGGCATCGAGCTGGCCAGGGTTCGCGTCCAGTTTTCCTGTATGTCCTCCAAAGTGCTGGTCATTGCCAGGGGCAGGGGTTGGGGTGAGACCCCCCCCCGTTGTGTCTGGTGGCTCATCCTTCACATGCGGCAGCCACAGCGGTGGCCATCTCCTGTATCTTGCATGCCACCAGAAAGCCCCTTGTAGTCTAGGGGCAGGAGCACATCTTCCATCTCTTCTCCACTTTGTGGTGTCTTTAGGAGAAGGACCTTTCCTAGGGACATGCCATCCGCCTCCCAGTGCCAGTGCCTCCTGGTGCAGCCCCAGGGAGCTTTAGATCCAGGTAGAAAGGAGATGCAGGAGATGAGATGCTGCCGGTGCTTTCCTGTAGCGAGGGAGCAGCATGAAGCTCCCAGAGCTGCGGCCCAAGGCAAGAAGGTTTCCTGCAGGATTAGCACCCGTCTGGTCCTCTTTCCCTTGCTGCTGTGGTCACCCACCCTACTGACACGATGGCTCTGTTCATCCCACTGCTTTCCCAGTCACCCCAGTCTGGGCACGAGCTGACCTCCTGAGGCCCGTTAGCTGCTGGAGTTGGCTCTCCAAGCCACGTGGCTGGTTAGACGATGTTTATGCAGCGCTGCGTAGTCTAGAAGAACACTGCTGGGTGTTATTTCCATCGCCCCATCCCATCTAACTGGAAGGCCAGGGTTGCTGGGCTGATGTGGCTTGGGACAAGTCTCCATCCTCCCACCAAGACAGAGGCTGCCAGTGGGGCAGAGCCCTACGTGCTGCAAGAATAAAGAAATCAGCATTTCCTGCTTATTTTCCAGCGCTCTCTCTTGGGTTTTTTGGAGGTAACTCTGGCCTGCAGGATTGCAATAACGTGTTGTGGGGGTGCAGGACTTTATCTGAGCTGTGGGGTGAAAACGCCTGGTCTGATGCTGCAGAGGGTCGACTGATCCCTGGATATGTCCCTGGCACAAGCCTTGCAAAGGCGTGAGCGCTGCAGGGACGGGTGCTAACGCAAGGGAGACTTCGGCGCCGATATGTTCCTGGCAGCACATCAAACGCCGAGGTCCGCCAACCAAAACCACAACGCGCTTTGGGACTGCCGTTTCCTTTCCTTCCCCGGAGCAGAGGAAAGTGGGCTTTTCTCACTGCCTGGTGCCAAGCACTCATTAGACAAGCAAATTATCCCGAGGAGCCTGGGCCAGTTGAATTGGGCTTCAGCAGAGGACCAAGCCCTGATGCCAGGTTTATTCTGCAAAGCGCATCCCCAGGGGATGGGTCCTTTCTGGAGGAAGGAGGTTAATGGGCTCCTGCATCACGTTTCCACCCTGCTGTGCTGGGTCAGTGCTGAGATGTGTTAACAGACCCCATGGTGGGCATCACAGCTGCAGCAAGGAGCTCTCTGGAGTCACAACACTGAGGATGAAGCCTTTCTCCAGTGCTTACCAGCCCAGGAGGTGGTGAAGACCACCCGCAGCACAGCCCCTGCCTTCAGGGCAGAGCCACGGCCACTCCACAGTAGTAGAATATCAACCCCCACAAGGTTGGTGACCCGCCCCCAAAGCTGGTCTGCATCCCAAGCCCCCTTGCCTGGGGAGATGAAGCGCTTCTGCTCTTGGTTTTGGGAGGCGATGGGTCAGACAGCATGCCAAAGGGTCGGCGGATCTTTGCCACATGGTTTATTGCTTCTAGCTATCATCCTTTCACTGGTGTAGAGTAATCCCTGTGTCTGAGAAGACTTCTTGGCTTGAAGAAGGTTAAGCTGTCTCCAAGGCTCCACCAGCCGTGGCCTCGATGCACCCCCTTCCTTGTGCATTTCTTGGAGGCATCCTTGGTTTGGGGTGAGGATGACTCCATGGCAGCAAAGCTGTCAGGTGTCACCCCCCGGGGGCATGAACCACCCTCAGGTCCCACCAGAGCCCATCAGCAGCACAGGGGTCCCTGCCTCCACCTCCCCTTGCTGGCCCACGGGGATGGAGGTCACCTCCAGGGCTTGGCTGTGTCCCCTGTGAAGGGAGCCCCAAACTACAGCCCCTGTTTCCCACCTCCCAGAGGTCAGGGGTGCTCAGATAAGGGGGTTTCATCCAACCCCTTCTCCAATAAATAGCAAACCACGCTGGCAGCAAGCACTGAATTTCTACAGTTTATAGGATTCTCTGAAATTTATAGGAAACAGACACCGAGCCAGGCAACGGTCCAAGTCCGAGCTTTAAGTAAAGGCCTGTTTTTCTGCAGCACTAGTCTTACACATCTATAATGACTTTCTTCTGAGCACAGGAGAGCTATCAGTTCCCTGGGAAATGCAGCCTATCCTGGGTTGGGGGCATCCGGGGCGGATGAGCCTCCTCACCAAAAATCCCAAGTCAAACCATCTCACAGAGATGGTCTGACCTGGTCAAGGGCTGGTTTCTCCTTTCCACAGCAGAGTCACGAGTATTTTCCCTTGTTGGTATTTTCCTAAACTTGATGCATTTTCCCTCAATATTACCCCAGTGGAGTATTATTTTCCTTATTTCCAAATGGGGAAAATTGTTCTGGAAAGTCAGTGTACATCACTCTTCTTCACTCTTCCGTGGAGAACATCGTGCAGGGAACACGTTCAGGAGGAAACAGCAGTGACTGAGCCAAGGTAGGGATCGCTAATTTATAGATAAATTTGGGGCAATAAGAGAAGTCCCCTTCCTAAATACCACATGCAGACAAGAAAGAGGGTTTTGGCATGTTGCTGAGGGCAGAACATGTTTCTGCCTGTGAAAATGGGGCTTTGGCAGCTTCTCCTGGGGCTTGCTCTGAGACTGAGGTGGTCCACCTCACCCTGCAGACCCAGGAGCTCTTTCCACCCTCCTCCAGTGATGTTCTCTTCCACGAGATTTGCAGGTTTTGTGCCCTGCCTCTCTCAGCAGCACTGATTTTTGGATCAGAGCTGATGTTCGGCAGCAGGACGTCCGTGAGGACTGAGCCTTTGCCATGGGAAGAGCTGAGGGTCACTCATGGTGGCATCTGGGCCAAAATTGTGTGCACAGTCCGGAAAAACAGACTGAGCTGCGCTGATTCACCCACAGCGGGAAATGGCCGAGCGAGACCTTGGCCCTCGTTGGGTGAAGGCACTGGGCAGGACCTCCTGGGAGGACCAGCAGTGATGCCAGCAAGGGGCTCTCCTGAACTCGCGGGCTCTCCCAGCCCCAAGGCTGTCTCCTTTCCAGCTCACAAGGGCTTTGTCCCCAGCTAGGGATGCTCTCCAGCCCTGACACCTCGGGGAGCTGGGCTTCACCCCAGGGTGAAATCAGCAAGCCATGCCACTGAAGGGGCTGTCCTCTCTGCTCACCGGAGAGCTTCTGTGGAGAAAAGAGAGGTGGGAAGAAGGGAAAAAGAGAAAAGAAGGAGAAAAGCCTTCCAGGAGAGCAAGGAAATGAAGGGGCTTGGAGGACTGCACAGGAAAAGCCAAGGTGGATGGGGAAGGATAAGCAGAGGGGATGAGATTTGTTTTAAAGCACCCGTGCAAACCTGTTGGCATCATCCATAAAGCGCTTCTTTCTTTTAACGGTCTTTCCTCTGCCAGATGTATACGAAGCTAAAAAAAAAACCTAACAAAAAACCAACCCAGTCTCAGCCTAATGCAGCAGCACAGGTCGGGGATGGGGAGGAGAAGCACACCCAGAATGGCGTCCTTTTGGTTAGACCCACTAACCCATCCCAAAGCAGCATCGGCTCCGACGATGGGCTGTTCCCCAGCCGCATTTGGGATGAGTCCAGCCACAGAGCCCATTGCACCAGCTCCTCTTTCCCTCTCCGTAACCTGTTCCTGCTCCTCAAGAGCCCCCAGACCCATTTTTAACAGCTTAGCATCTTTAAGCTGAACCCATCTACTGCTTTTTGGAGACCTGGGTGCACTCTGTTGGCTAATGACACCCACATCAGGGCTTCCAGGTGAGCAGATCTGGCCCTGAAAATGTGCTGCTGGGTGTCTCGCTCCGCCTGTGCCACGAGCCCCTGGTCTCCCCCGTGGCATTCCCAGCTGCTGGAGAGGTCTCACCACCAGCTCCACTGCTTTCTGCCAGCCGTGCCTCTTTGTAGAATCACAGACTCAAAGGATGGTTTGGGTGGAAGGGACCTTTCAAGGTCACCTAGTCCAGCCCCCTGCCATGGGCAGGGACATCTTCAACCAGATCGGGTTGCTCAGAGCCCCATCCAGCCTGACCTGGAATGTTTCCAGGGATGGGGCATCGACCACCTCTCTGGACAGCCTGTTTCTCTTGCAGCAATGCAGTACAGTTTCCATTTGTGCCAAATGTTTTTTGCCTTGTTTTTTTTTCTTAAGGGTTTCTAACCATTTCTGGTGGTTGAGGTCTCCCACCATTAGAGTATTTCCTTCCCCTGCAGCATCTCTGAAGTCCCCAGCCTGCCCCAGTTGCTGTCACCTCCCTGAGACCAGCAACAAATACAGCAGTCAAGTTATTTACTCCAGGAGTTTCAGCCCACAGCATTTCTGCCCAGCACAGCTGATATATTCCCGTCCCTGAGCTCCACCTTCCCACCTTCACCTCTCTCCCTCATCCCGATAGGATGCCCTATAGGATGTAGCCCAGACCTTGCAGGGAAAGCACTTCTGCTCTGGAAGAGCCGGATTTTTGGGGACAAACACATAAGAACCATAACTGTTGCTTTCCAACCCCCTTTTCTCTAGGCCGGGGAAGGAAGGTGGTGGAGAGCACAGGCTGCTCCAGTGTCCCCGTACCATCACGTGCCGGCGAGCAGCATCTCTGGCCTCTCTCCCGCTGCTCGGGGGGCTGTTGTCATCTGGTTCCCATCAGCGGGGCAGGCTGCAGGCAGCTTTCCTCCATCTGACACAGCTGCGGCTGCCCAGGGGAGCAATCTCGCCTTCCCAGAGCCTCCAAGTTAAAGGGCAAGAATTTCCTGCACGCTTTTTTTTTTTTTTTATTATTATTTTATTTTATAAGAAATTTCTGAGTGTGTGTGTGTGTGTTGTTTGTTGTTCTTACACGGAGACAAAAGAGGAGGATATGTCAAAGCAAGGCTGTGCCGCAGGGCTGGGGCTCACCCAGAGCATCACTGGCCGGAGCAGCCTGGAGCCTTCTCCAGCCCCTTCCCTCTGCAGCCTTGGGTCAAAGCCAGGACCAGCAAAGCCAAGCCCACTGTCCCACTCAGGACAGTGTTTTCAGTGGTGTACACTACGGGAAAACGCGGTCGCTGCCTGCCAGGAGCAAAACCGGAGTATGGGCAGGGGTTAAGGGAGGTGGTGGGATGCAGGCAGAGGCAGCCCATGCCTGCGAGCTGCGGAGAAAGCCAAGCCATGACACAGATAATTATTCAGCTTATTATTTTTATATGGAAATAGGCGTGTTTTTGAAGGCAGCCTGTTTACCCAGCTGGTCTGAACCCCCCAGCATCGTTGCTTCTCGATGGATACAGGGTTTAGGTCCAGGAAATCTGCTCCTGAGGAGTTACCAGCTGGGTGTGGGAAGGGTCGGTGCTCCGTCGAGGCTGCAGGAAACCATGTCCCTGTCCCTGACCCCAGCAAAATGCAACAGTTTTAGTCCCAAATAGGGGTTTTCAGCCCTAAATTCAGGGTTTGCTTTCCTTTATTCCTGCTCTGCTGCTGCCCTGCAGGAAGGGCTTGGCTGTTCAGGGTGGGAGGGTAGCAGAGTGGGTGGGATGGTTCGAGGGACCACCAACCCTCCGTCCTCCATCTGCTACAGGACATGCACCCCAGGAGGATTTTTGGGGGGTTCCCCATGCTCCCATCCTTACCCTGCCCCCGGATTGGGGGGGTATTGCACAGCCCCAACCTCCCCACTGAGGGGTTACCCGGGGCTGCTCCCCCCCACAGATGCAGAGATAAAAAGCCACTTTGGGCATGAAATACAAACGGAGCCCGGGTTGCGGCTGGCCCCACGTGGGATAAATCCTGCACGAAGCTGTGTTTTCCCACGCGGCACGGCTGCGAGGTCGGGTAGAAGGGCTGCAAATCATTTGCTGCTTTGTGCCTCAGTTTCCCCAAACCAATAAAGCCCTCCAAGAGCTACAGACACAGTGTTACCTAAGAGCAGGATATCCAGTAAAAATCTGATTTTAGCCAGACTTATGCCCCGTGCTCTTTCTTTTCCCAGGTGACCGAGGCCCGAAGGGAGAGAAGGGGGACCGAGGCGGTGGCACAGGTAAGCGCTCGCTCGCGGTCATCTCCCCAGTGCTCTGGACATGGTTTTGGTGGTGTTTGGAGGGTTTAGGAGCCTGCAGGGGAAATAAATGCCTGCTGCAAAGTGGGCAGGAAAGCAGTGGTCGCTGCTGGGACAAGGCTGCTAAGCCCCGTGCTTGGGTTTTCCTGCCCAGGCAAGGAGGAGCCAGAGCCGGCAGGGATGTGGGAGAGATGTCAGCAGTGTGCAAGGACCGAGGATGCTCAAGGAAAGTGGTCGTGATGTTAAGGCAGAGCCAAGCAGGGGAAGCATCTTTCTCTGCAGCCCCAGGAGCCCTTGGCGTGCCAAGACCCCTGGCCAGGCTCTTGGGGTTGGATTGAGGATGCCCGAAGCCGGCCGAGAGTTTTCGCTCCCTGCTTTTTCCCAGGGAACAAACAGGATCAAGCTCAGGGCTGAGCTCACCCACCCGCGCCGGCGTTTTGCTGGCAAACAGCATCATCACCAAGCTGGGGCCAGCCCGGAGCTGGCAGTGAGAGGAACAAGGGCCTGGAAGGACACATCTCTTCCACCCATCGCCCCGTGGCAGGATTGGCCCGAGGAAACATTTTTCAATGGCTTAAAGATGGAATTGCCTGTTTGGATGGAGGCACCTGGGCCACACCATGCTGCCGACCACGGCCGTGCCCAGCTTTAGGGTTTCCTCTGGGGCCAAGACTAGCACTGGCCCACTGATCCCCAGCACTGGCCTTCT
The DNA here is from genome assembly GCA_013401275.1 of Pandion haliaetus. Lineage (NCBI taxonomy): Eukaryota > Metazoa > Chordata > Aves > Accipitriformes > Pandionidae > Pandion > Pandion haliaetus. The sequence continues at coordinate 7,771 of VYZV01007371.1, read as the reverse complement.
GGGCTGGCAAGCCAAGAAATGCCAGAGAATGAGCCCGAGGCCAGATCCTGCCCACCCTCCGCTGCGCTATGGCTATGCCATGCAGGGAGCTTGTCCCCAAGATCCCTGGAGATGCTGATGGTTTCCTCCAAGCTTTGGACATCCCTTCTGCCTCCCAGGGACATCCCTCCCTGGGGACATCCCTCCTGCCACCCCCAGGACATCCCTCCTGCCTCAGGTGCCCATGCAGGGGCTCCAGGTCCCTGCCACCAGCCACCATGACACCCAAATGGTGCCAAGCAGGAGCAAGGGACATGGCAGGGTTTGAAGGGGAGCAGCAGCAGAGGCAGCTGGGGAGCAGGGAGCACCACAGTAGGATGTACCAGTACCCCAGCAAGGACCAAGGACCCCAGCCCCCTCCAGCCACCGCTTGGTGGGCCAGCACAGCTGGTTCCCACCTGCAAAGTACAAATGATGGGGTGTATCGCTATTTAATTTCCTGGGATAGATGTACCCCACATCTACCCCCTGGAAACTTGACGTTTGCATCCATATTCCCAAACCAAAGGGAGCAGAGGCGGTGGGAGAGGGTGGTGGGGAGGCCAAGGAACTAGGGGCAGATGGTCTCCATTACCAAGGGGGAGATGATATCTCAGCCCAGCTGCAAAGAATCAGGCCCTTGTTTTCTCGGCCAGCAGGAGTTATTTCCCCTCTTTAGCTTTTCCTTTCTTGTTTTGCTGTTTTTGGGGGATGGGCGGGGGGGGAGCTTGAGGGGTTTGGAAGTAATTGCTGCAGCAAAACAAATGCACACGCACAGGATGATGTTTTCAGGGTTTATTGGGTATGTCAGAGAGGGAAGGGGCCAGGGAGCTGCTCCGAGATGGACAGGGCTGGGCCGCTTTGCAGGCATGGGCTTGCTGCAGGCAGAGAGCACGGCTGGGATGCTCCTGTGCCTCTCTGGAGCTGCAGCCCAGGAGGGCCCGATCCTGGACAATGTTCTGCAGCACAACGAGGTGCACAACTCCCTTCGGTCCCGGTGCACTTCCCCATGGCTCCGCCAGCTCGCCGGGGCCAGGACCCGAGCACAGCCCTGACTCCAGCTGCAGCTTTTGCAGAGTACCCAGGGCTCATGGGCACGGAAACAGCCTCAGGCTGGACTGGGCTTGGGGCCGTTATGGGCAGCTGGCACTGGTTTGGGAGGAGACTTTGGGGTTTTATTAGCTTTTATTAGCCCTCTAAGCAATGCTTGTTAGAGGCTAAGTGGAAGGGTTGTGGCCAGGACTCACGCAGCTGAGCTCTGTGGCTTTATTAGCAGCCCTCACCCTGCTGATTAATGGGAATGTCCTGGTTGTGCCTGGAGCTGTGCCATGATTGCACATCTCTTCCCCTCCTTGGGGAAGCAGTTTTCGTTGTCGTTGTCTTCCAGCACTCACAGGCTCTGATGAGCATCCAGTGAAGAGCTGGGGTGAGGACAGACTCACAGGGGGGAATGAGGACTTTGGGATGAGCAACTGGTTTGCGTTGGAGATATGGAGCTGGTCCTGGACAGGATGAGCAACCAGCTGATGTTGGATATAGGGAGCTGGTCCTGGATCGTCAGTCATCTGCCTGTTCTCCAGGCACCAGGGAATGTGGGCAGCTTTGGAGGCAGAGCTGGATGGTTTCACAGAGGGGATTATGCCTGGTGGGGAGCTCCATGCCCCTTTTACCTGCTGCTTTCCCATAGCCATCGCAGCCGTGAGGTGACAGCACCTGGGGAAGGATCCCCTGCTCCAGGGTGCAAGAGGGACGATGGTCCCAAAGCCACGTCGTTCCCTGGTGCCGGGAGAGCAAGCAGGCAAGGGGATCCCCCCCCAGGTGCCGTGGTGCCGGTGGTCGGGGTCACCAAACACGTGGAGCCGGGACGGTGACGCTGCGTGGCTCGGCACCTCGACTCGAGTGGAGGAGGAGAAGTGCTGGACCCTGGGTTTCCCTGGCCACATCCCACCCCCCACTTGCTCGTCTGGAGCAGGGAGGTTGGGCTGGCTCCCTAGCAGGGGACACCAGCATTGGACCCAGCACAAGCTTGGCTTGGCAGGAGCAGCTCTCTGGGCAGCGTCCGCAGCTCCAGTGCACGTGTTCGACTTGGAAGAGTCGCTTCATCCAGCCCTCAGATGACACCATCCCTGGGGTGAGCCAAGGCAGCTGCCTCAGTGAAGCTGCTCAATGCCTGGGAGGAGACATCCCATCCCAGATGGCAGGGACTGGTTGAAGACGATGGCCAGCAGCATCCCAAACGAGCCCCTCTGCTGAGATATGATGCCATCCCTCTGGGTCCACACCAGGGCTGTGGACAATATCAGTGAGATGGTTCAGGGACAGCAGGAGCTGTTTCCTGGCTCCTCGGGGAACCTGATGCTCTGCCCAGATACAGGAAAACACGCTCAGGGTTTCCAGACCCCTTTTTGAGCCTGACCCCGAGCAGGTCCTGGAAGTGGGAGATTGGCCAGTGCCAAGGCCAAGCAAGGACTGTGCTTTCTGGAGGTCATTGGAAGAGGTGGCCCTGTTCCCACTGGGAGCGAGCCAGGGAAAACCCAGAGCCTGAAACACGAAAAAACCAAACTTTTGTGCAGGTCCCAGCCAGCCAGCGGTGCCAAAACCCATTGCATCTCTGTGCAGCAGGTCCCAAATGCTGCTCCGGTCTCTAAATGTCCCCTTAACCCTTCACCTCCCAGCCCCAAGAGCCTGGGTCAGGTTGGGACCCTGCTTCGCCAACCTTGTGGTCAGAAGCTTGGTTAACCAAGGTACCTGAAGATACCTCAGCCAAGCACGGCTGCCCGCGACATCCCACCACCGTGGAGTTAAAGCAGATGTTGGACCAATGTCAGATTTTACCCAGCTCTTGGCAGCTCCCTCTGCACCAGTCACCTCTTTGTGAGTTGGAGAGCTTTTGGGTTCATCACTTGAGAAGCTGCCATGGTCCATGTACCAGTAAAATCACAGACAAGAAGGTTTTGTTCCCTTTTACATTGCTGGGACTTTGGTGGTGGCTGTGGTTGTGGTGGTTTTGGTGGCATGGAAGCGGGGTGCAGCCCCCCGACCTCCTCTCCACCAGGGACCAGCATGGGATGTAGAGGATGAGCTGGATGGAAGGTTGATGGTCATCAAGGAGGAGCTCTTGGTCTGCCTGGAAATGCTTCACGCAGCGATCCAAAGCCCATTTATCTTCGCATTGGAGAAGTAATGTCATTGAGCATTTCCAATGGGAACGTGTGTTTTGATAGGGGAAAAAAACCAAAACCCAAACGCTGGCTTTGAGAAAATGTCTTTAAGTAAAAACCTCTGAGCAGCTGCAATACAACCTTGTTTGGGGGAGCCCAGCTCCACCCTCGGTTGCTGTCCCAGCCCGCGGTGAGTCACGGAGCGAGCTCAGCTTCCTGGTAGCGATTTTCTCCATTCGACCCCTTCTCATCCCAAATGATGGGATTTGTGGTGTGTTCCTTTTGCTGGGTTTCCTTTGCTGGGGGTGGAGGAAGAACCGTTGTGGTTTGGTTTTGGTACTGAGCTCCTTGGTCATTCCCCTGTCAGATAAAGCACCAGCAGCCCTTGCTTCTCCCTGGCTGAACGATGAAGGGCAACCATGCTTGTCTCACCTAGCAGGAGAGTGGTGATGGGGGGGAGGAAGGTTGAGCAGCCACAGAAAGGCAACTGGGAGCAGAGGGAGCAATGCCACGGTGGGGAAGAGGACAAGTCACGTGTCCCCCCACCCAGTTTGGCATTTTGGACATGAGCTTCCCCTCACTGTCCCCTCAAGCTTGAAGTCAGGGTCCACCTGGGCAACTTAGACTTGGTCCAGAGTCCTGTCTTCAGGCTGGAAGAGCCTCCCAATCACCGGAGATGCCCTTTCTAGTCTCTTTGGGAAACTATTTGTGCCCTGGTTTTGCTGGCATCTTCCTTCTCCCGCATGGTTCATCAGCTCTCTCTTCTCATCGCGAGCCTGAGCCGTCTCCGTCTGGTCTCACCTTGATGGCTTCAGGACCGATCCTTGCTCGGTGCCTGCCCCCCCTGCAGCACTTTCAGGATGCAAACAGGTTTCCCATCTTGGCACGGGCCGTTGTGAGGCTCGGCCTCCTCCAACAAAACCCTGGGTTTGATGGGACCCCCTCCAGCACCATACCCAACAGTGGTGGGATCTCTCCAGGTCTCCTGGAGGTGCATCATCCAGCGCTTTCTGTAGCCACGGGCACCACGGCGAGGGCACAGGAGGTGGTCCAAGGTGGGTGAGGGGCAGCACTTGGAGATGCCACCGTGTCCCCTCTGACCTCCCCCTCTCTTCCCAGCAGCAGCTGCCGAGGAGGGGATGATTCGGCTGGTAAATGGCTCTGGCTCCCACGAGGGACGGGTGGAGGTCTTCTACGACCGGCGTTGGGGCACGGTGTGCGATGACGGCTGGGACAAGAAGGATGGAGACGTGGTGTGCCGGATGCTGGGCTTCCGAGGCGCCGAGGAGGTGTACCGCATGGCCCGGTTCGGCCAAGGTAAGATCCCCCCACCTCGCCCAGCATCGATACCTAAGGCCAGCCCATAAATAACCCAGAGTCCCCCCAAAAATGAGCCTGGAGGCATCCAGCGTGTCCCCCACGAGCAGGACATGGGCTGTGATGGCCCGAGAAGCTTCAGTCTGGCCCAACACCGGTTTATTTAGCACAGCCAGCCCCGGCTGTCTGCAAATATTTTGGCGCTGGCTTCCAGGACCGCGTGCGAGCACATCGCTGGCACCAGCCCAGGTGGTTCCTTCCTCTGCTCCGGCTCCCTCGGCGCGCACGCCCTGCCGCACGCTGACTCAGCACCGGAGAACCATCCCCAGGCTTGTTGTTTTTGAACGAATGCTTTGGGTTTTTCAGCCGGACTTGACTTTTGAGATCTATTTTCTCTTTAGAATAACAAAAGAAAAAAAAAAAAAAGGAAAAGCTTTTAAAAACATAGGGGAAATGTCAGGAACACTTTGGCGGGTGGAAGGGTGGCCTTTGGCCCCAAACTGTTGGGTTGGGGTGTTTCTGCCCAGGTCGGCTCCCCTTCCACGTAGAATTTTTAACTCCTTGAGTTGCCTTCTCTCCAACTGCTCAGGGCTGCCAGGGAGACAAAGGCTCCCAAAAGCAGGTAGCCACCATGGCCATCACCTAGCCGTGACCATGCCAGTTGATGACACCTGCTCTGTGAGTGCAGCTGGACCCCTCCAAGGTTTGGTGTCCTTCACACCAGCCTTGGGAGACTTCAGGGCTTGTTTCACCACCACTGCCCTGGCTACCCACACCCGGGTTTCTTCCCGCTCTCTCCCACCCTGGTCCTCTACCACCCCCCTAAGCTGCTACAGCCACTTGGGATCCTGGCATGTGCATCATCCAGAGCCTGCGGTGGGGCATGGGCTTGACTTGGGCTGTCCCAACTGGGAAGAGCTGCTGCTCCTCCTCCTGTGACCCCCTCACCATGGCAATGAAAGCACCCCAATCTCCCCACCCAGCAGCTTGTGGATGCCCAGCAGATGCAGAAGCACAGCTCCAAAGGTCCTGCCACACCACGGTGCCACCTTCGGTTATCCTTGATGGGGCAGGAGGACCCCATCCATTCCCCATTGAGCATAGTACAGCCAGTGCCTTGCCACAGCCAAAACCCGCTGCGTGCTGGTGGCTGGTGTCTCTCCTGGAGGTGTTTCCTCCAGAACAGGGATTGTGCATCTCCAGGGGCTTGGTAGCCCCCAAAATCTGGGGCTAGCCCGCTGCCACGTGCCAGATGGACTGAGCTGCACCCATCATCTGGGCGGGCAGAGCTTGGGTCCGTGTTTGTGCAGGGGCAAATGGGGAGGCTCATAGAATCATAGTATGGTTTGTGTTGGAGGCGACCTGTGAAGACCTTCTAGTCCAGCCCCCTGCCATGAGCAGGGACATCTTCAACCAGATTGGGTTGCTCAGAGCCCCGTCCAACCTGACCTTGAATGTTTCCAGGGATGGGGCATCAACCACCTCTCTGGGTAACCTGGGCCAGTGTCTCACCACCTCCATAATGAAGAACTTCTTCCTTACATCTAACCTAAATCTACCCTCTTTTAGTTTAAAGCCATTACTCCGTGTCCCATCACTACATGCCCTTGTAAAAAGTCCCTCCCCGTCTTTCCTGTAGGCCCCCGTTAGGTACTGGAAGGCCGCTGTAAGGTCTCCCCGGAGCCTTCTCTTCTCCAGGCTGGACAACCCCAACTCTCTCAGCCTGTCCTCATGGGAGAGGTGTTCCAGCCCTCGGATCATTTTTGTGTCCCTCCTCTGGACCCGCTCCAACAGGTCCACGTCTTTCCTGTGCTGAGGACCCCAGAGCGGGACGCAGGACTCCAGGTGGGGTCTCACCCCATCGGAGCGGAATCCCCTCCCTCGACCTGCTGGCCACGCCGCTTGGGATGCGGCCCAGGACAGGGTTGGCTTTCTGGGCCGCGAGGGCCCATTGCTGGGTCACGTCCAGCTTTTCAGCCACCAGTACCCCCAAGTCCTTCTCTGCAGGGCTGCTCTCAATCCCTTCATCCCCCANCCCTCTGGATGGCATCCCATCCCTCTGGAGTATCTCAGCCACAGCACTCAGCTTGGTGCCATCAGCAGCCTTGCTGAGGGTGTACTCAATCCCACCATCTAGGTCATTAATGAAGATATTAAATAGTGTTGGCCCCAGCAAGGACCCTTGAGGGACACCCCACGTGAACAGTGCCCTTAGAAAAAATGACCCACGAAGAAAACAGAAGGTTTTGCCAACCTGCTACCGAGGGGCTCAGGCTGGGGAATGGAACTCCTCCGTCCCTTAGGCAGTGACCCCAGCACAGAGCTTTGGCGACGGCAGCTTGTGGCGATGGGGAATTAGGATGTGCCATGAAAATTCACACCTGGCCCACGCTGACCCAGGCGAGAGGCTGGGATGCAAAGCGTACAATTACAGGAGTCAGTATTTGTTCTTGCACGTGAGGTGTCCCGGCCAAATTGGGGCACCTGAGTGTGGTTTTAAATGGGGTTCTTCTCCCCTTCAAGCATTCAGGTACAACATGGTTGGACTAATCCCTAACACCCATATTACTAATTACTAATCGTAGGAAAACTTTGCAAAGCACCTCTATTTTTGCAGCATTTTTGCTGCTTGTCTATTGATCCAGACGTCCCTAGAGCCAGTCTTGCTCCAGTTCCTGATCTAGGATGCCAGATAATGCTGGGAGGGTCTCCAGGCTGTGTCAGGCGGCCTATCGGATGCTGCTGTTATCTTCGTCGTCGAGGGGCATCCTTCATCTCCGTAGACAGCTTGAAGCTTCCAAGAAGCAAAATCCTTACTTCTAGTCCTTTAGTTTGTTTTACTTAAGCATGAAAAACGCAAAAACTTCCAGTAAAACTCCACAACCTCTTTACATTACAGCGTATAATGTGAATTAATATATATTTTAACAAAACTAATACACATTACTATAAAGAAGGATCGATATAATAGTTCAGGGAGGGAATTTTCGTAACGGATGAAGCCTTTTGTTCAAGAACGGCTTGAATTACTTCTGCTTTATCCTGGCGATGCAGCAATGCACTTGCCCTTGGTTGGAAGGGATCCACCGAGGTGCCGGTGCCCGTACCGATGCCGGCACCCACCGGTGCCGCTCACCGGGTCCCTGTTTTTGCAGGCACGGGGAGGATCTGGATGGACGACGTCTCCTGCAAGGGGACAGAGGACAGCCTTCTGCGCTGCAGCTTCTCCAGCTGGGGCAAGACCAACTGCGGCCATGCCGAGGACGCCGGCGTCA
>VYZV01007365.1:0-11392 GCA_013401275.1 Pandion haliaetus | reverse complement strand
TCTCTTCTGTCAGGTGGCTGGTGATAGGATGAGAGGAAATGGCCTCAAGTTGTGGCAGGGGAGGTTTAGATTGGATATTAGAAAAAAATGGCTTTACCAAAAGGGCTGTCAGGCTTTGGAACAGGGTGCCCAGGGAAGTGGTTGAGTCGCCATCCCTAGAGGTATTTAAAAAGCATGTAGACAAAGCACTTCATGACATGGTTTAGTGGGCATGGTTGATGGTTGGACTCGATGATCTTAAGGGTTTTTTCCAACCTAAATGATTCTATGAACTTCTGAATTTCAGGGCCTGGTACACTATAATGTCCCCTGTGATGTCTTGCGCTCCCTTTGAAAACAAAAAAAACCCAAGTCCTAATGTCACAATGTTGTCCAGTTGAGAAATTGGAGAAAACACTTTTATTAGATACAGACTTTACCATGCTTGTAATTCTTCTCGCAGATGGTCTGTTTTTACTAGTCACAAATGTGTCATCCAAATTAAAGCTGTGGAGGTGACAATTCTAGAGAAACAGTATAGCTACTGGAGTGGAACCAGCCAGCTGATACAGAGGATAATGCAGTGATCTCATGTTGTGTTGCTGGTTGCATGAAGAGCATGTCCTGTGACTTCCCAGCCCTTGTATGGAATAGGACAACTGAGATACAGTGTGATGAGTTTTGGTAAGATCCTGTGGCTGTGCGAGTTAAGCTTTTTTGTAGAAAGCTTCATTATTAAGTATTCTCCAGAAGCATGACAGGCAAGATGCTAGTGTAATTTCTGTTGAGCTGAGGAGGAAGGGTGTAGACATTATATGATGCTAGGTGAATTGAGAGTTCTAGCTTTTATTTCTGCTTGCATTTTAGAACAGGGCTATTTCAGTTAGGTGTCAGTCATTCATAGCTTTATTCAATTTCTGAGTGAGCGTGTTTTCATTTCACTGATGTATTGTGCCTTTGTGCCTTGCCTCACCACGTCGTGTAGCCCGGTTGCTTGAAAGGATAGGAGCTCTTACTGGGTGCCTGTTGATAGAGGACACTCTGGGAGGAGTGTCATATGCATCTGCAAGCTTGTGTGTTTGTGCCTCATCAGCTGTTTGGGAGTAAACTAGGGTGATGTGGAAGCAAGTCCTGGATACTTGGGAAATTGCCATGAAAGATGTGCTTCTGTACTTCTGTCTTGTGCATATGCACACTTAGCTGGAAATGAAGGAGTATTCATTACACTTGTTACAGCAACCATAATATGCCCATGTGAACAAAACAAGTTTAACCATTTATATGAAAAGGGCAAAACAGAAGGTCTCATGAGTTCTCCTGAAGCAGGTAAGAATTCCCTACTCCATCTGGAGCTTCATCTTCCTTGATGCTACAAGCTCAAAGAAGGAATGTATGGCCATGAGTAAGTACAACATCAGGTGGCATAGTTTAAACTGCTATCTATGACTTTTATGTTGATTATTTTGTTATCTTGCTTTACTGGGTCTTTGGTGAAATGGCTGAAGTTTTGGGCACGACTGTACTTCCACTGACTGTTGTGGGAGCAGTAAACATTGTGGGCTGCTTGATGCAATAACCTCTTACACCGATGCAGCAAGCTTTTGCCAGCATCTATAGCAGTTTGCCACAGTAGCTTGTCTCTTTTTTTTGTACATTTTTTAAAAGTCATTTTTAATTTGTGTGATTTGGTCTACGTTAACACTGAAGACTTGAAATCTTAGTGCTGCCTTGTTTCAGTTCATTAATGAAAGAGAAAGAAGCAATAGTGAGAGAAAATAATCAAGAAGATCTTTCAACATAATCAAAAAGTTTTAAAGAGTGTGCAGTGGACATACCTAAATGTATGCATCTATTGTTTAGTGTCAGGAGCAAGTAGACATATGGGTATTCATTCATACTATATTTTTTGTTTTGACAGACTTTTAAATATGGCTAAATTGATCAACTATATACATTTCTAAAGGAATAATTTATTTAGCTACTAGTAGTTTCGTATGTGTTTCAGATGATTCCTGTTGTTCTACAGAATAACTCTTCTAGTGCCCTTTGCCAGTGTTTTGGGTTTGAGTGATTTAGGAGGTGCTGATCTCTTTAATTATTCATAATTGCTTTATAACACTCTGTTCTAACACTGTTTTCAGAGGTAGACTAAGATATGTCTTTCAATTAACAAGAAAGTGGTCAAATCCTTCAGGACTGCTCTGAAAGCTTACCCAAAAGGTAGTGGTGTGAGTTAGAATTATTTTTGGTATTTTAATCTGACACTAAAGCTTGACAAGATCCATCGTATCAGGCAACTGCTTTCTGTACCTATACGTGGGTATTTACCTATATGTCTGCAAGTGCAGAGTGTGGTCTTTATTTCATTTTAAAAAATGCTTTTAAAACAACCCAAAACTTGATAAATATGAAAAGACACTGGGTTTTGTTTTAACTGGGGAGCAGGCCAGCAGCCATGGCCCTACCCCTTCCAAAGGCAATCCAACTGCGGAGTCAACACAGGTCAAGGATAATGCAGCTCGGAAATGGAAGCGTAAATAGGTCCTTACAACTAATCTGCTGTGCCACCCTCGCATTGCCTTGTCCCTTCCTTGAGAGACAGGGACGATTTGTTGCCGAGCAGACAGCGGTACAGTGGGTGGACGGCTTTGGTAACATGTGTAAAAGGCTGCTTCTAGAAAGAGTAGGAGCAGCGAGGATTTGCCAGGTAAATGCAGCTCCCTGCTGGGGGAATGAGTATGTTTTCATTCTTCGAGGAGTGGAGCCAGCAGCACAGACCACCACTGCAGGCTCCCTGCCAGCAGCACCACAGCTGCTTTTAGATAAAATGCCATCTGCCAGCCTTGAGCCTTTGCTCTTTAATGCAGTGGTAAACAGCCTACAGATGTAGAGTCAAAATCATGGTAAGGGATTAAAATATTAGGGCATTGTTGTTTGTGCCACTTCTAATGCTCCCTGTGGAAAATAGCAGAAAAAGCTTCATCTGATCAAATTGAAAATGGTGATCAGGTTGTCAGGATTTTAGCTTAGTGTCTTATGTAAGTATTCCTGTATGTCAGAGCAAATCCACGGAGCACTGCTTTGTGTATGGGTGTGGGGTGTCAAAAATACAATGGTAAAAGACAGCTTAATAAAATTAATTATTAACATGTAAGCTAAAAATGCGAGAGGTTCATAGATTCAAAGGCTGGTTAGACATTTTAGTTTAAAATATTCAGTGAGAGCAGGATGACTAAAGCAGAGCTGGAAAATACTGGAGGATCACATGAGGGCTAAAAATACTCACGCCATGACAGGGAAAATAACCAGGGCAGAATGAACTGTTTGTGCACGAATGCTTTATATATAATGTGTGTGCCATCGAAGAGCCAATTATGCAAGAAAAATACCAATTTTCTTTAGGGAAATGGTATATCCTACTGTGGCAGATGTGCTGTAAATTAATTTTGAGGGATAAAAATACTCAACAAAACTAGTCTTTATTTTAGCAGCTAGTGATACGATTAGGACTCCTGGGGGACTGAAGAACTACTTCCAATGCTTTTGTCTTTGCTTTCCATCAAAACATGGCACCTTTTTCCCCGGGTGGCAGGCAGTTGTTGTTGGCTATGGCAAGCTCTGCTCCTTGTGGCACGGTGCTCCAGGACGACGTGGCAGAGCTGGACATGGGAAGAGCCACGGGGCGACAAACTGAAAATGATTTTGTGCCTAGTTCATACGAGGCCAAGGAATTGTACTAGCCGATGAGAACAGCATGTGCAGTGACAGTGCTGGCCTGGGAGGTAGAGAGGAAAGTGGCTCAGCCTTAATACGGACACATACTTCCTCTGCCAGCATGAGGAGAGTTTTAATTTTTAAACCCACTGACCCTGAGAATTTAGACCACAAAGCAATGCTGCTTGCAGTGTGGGAGCCAGGGCCCTTTTTCTAGAAAGATTGTGATTGAAAAACAGTGGTGAAAATTGCTGTCTTCATTTTCAGTGTACTATGGGTGTGGTTTTAATGTCTGTGTTGCTCTAATTTTTGCATGATCTTTTGTATTTCAGTATGAATTTCTTCACATATTTTCTTTCAGATTTTCCTTTTGAGGGTGCTTTCTCTTTATAGCTAAGCAGACAGTTGAAGTTTAGAAAATGCAGGTTTTTTAAGAGCATTTCAAATTTTAAATTGTATTCTTCTGTTAAGCCTATGTGGAATGGTCTTATCCACTGAAGATGAATGCTTACAGGCTTGAAGATGTTTCTAGAGAAAACGGGGGGTTCAGTTGAGAACAACTAGTTGTTGCCATTAAAATGTTGGTTGTTTTAAATCTAAAGAAAAGTCTTCATTTATGATGGAGAAAAGGCTGTGGTTAGTTCCCATCTATCAAATCTCCTTCTATTAAAGATGAACTGAGGGAGTTACGCCATCAACAAAACCTTTTTGTCTGAGAAGTAGACTCCATTGTATGTTCTTGCTTGGATTGCTCTGTTGAAATTTGTAAAAGGTGCTTCAGTTTCAAGTATTTGTACATACTTCACTACCAGACAGCTGGCAAAGAGATGATCAACATAGATCATACTGTACTGTAGCCAGCAGCAGTGGAGGTATGGAGAGCTGAGGGGACAGAGGAGTTCTGCCATCCAGGGGAAGTTAGTACCACAAAATAATTAGGCAGCTGCACAGCAGCACATTGGGATGCTGAAAGTCGAGTCAGATTTTGTCTGAGGTCATTTCATTCCCATTAAGCATCATTTGTCATCACTTAGGCCATGAAGCATCCCTCAATTGAGCAGTTTCTTGCATCCCAGTGTAGCTGCAACAATAAGTGTGTGTGAATATTAATTCATCTACTGTTCTCACTCATTTGTTTTAAGTGGGTGGAAAGTTTTTTCTTTAGCTCGTGAAGAAATTGCTAGCTCTGGCCTCTTGGTTTGTTTGGTTGGGTTTTGGTTTTTTTTTTCTTTTTTCTGTGGCATGAGCCAGGAACATTCGTTTTATGAAATCCTTTAATTTGACTGAAGATAGACTGCGAGTGATTCCCAAATTCCACTGAAGCAGTGGTCATGAGGGCTCAGCCAAGTCTTGTGATTGCTCAGGGCTTCCATTGCTGCCATGACATCCTCACGCATGTCCACACTGTATTCATGCACGTGTTTTCTTGGAATTTTACATTAATATTTAATGGAGTACTAATTACTCATATAGCTTCAAGGAAGATTTCTCTCTAAACATTAAATAGGTCTCTTGTGTGCAAGACTGTGCTTGTGTTGTCGTGTGACCTGGAATTCACAGCCTAGCTTTGTTGTACTCAAAACCTGCACAGTGCCAAAATCCAGTGTTTTAAATTGCAGAAGTGTACATCTGTTTGTAATACTTATATCTTTAGCAAAAAGAATAGTGAAGCTGAAATTGGTGGGGACATATTTAATTATGATGGACTGACTAGTAATTGTTTCTGGAGCACCATAGATAGAAACCTGTAATGCACTTCAAGGCTGGTTCATCTAACTTACCTCAGTGCAAGAAGAAAATAATTTGTCTTTCAAATGTGAATTTATTTTTCCCATCTCTGCTAGTGTTATATGGGCAGGTACAAAAAGTTATCCAGGTGCGAAGTGAAGCAGCTGCAATGCTGTTTACAAAAAATTCTAATTGGACTCTGCACTGATCTAAAATCAGAGCTTGCTGTAACAGAAGTTCTCACAGAACAGTGGAGGTGGGAAGGCACCTCTGAGATCATCCAGTCCAAACCCCCTCTGCTCAAAGCAGGGTCACCTAGAGCTGGTTGCCCAGGACCATATGCAGTCAAGGTTTTAGTATCTTCAAGGATGGAGACACCCCCAACCTCTCTGGACAGCTTGTTCCAGTATTTGATCATCCTCAGAGTGAAGAATTTTTTTCGGACGTTTAAATGTAATTTCTTGTATTCCAGTTTGTGTCCATTGCGTCTTGCCCTTTGAGTGGGGACCACTGAAAAGAGTATGGATAAGATCCCCCTGAAGCTTCTCTTCTCCAGGCTGTGAACAGTCCTGGGTCTCTCAGCCTTTCCTCCTATGTGAGGTGCTCCAGTCCCTTAGTCATCTTCATGGCCCTTTGCGGGACTCTTTCCAGTATGCCCATATCTCTCTTATACTGGGGAGCCCACAACTGGACCCAGCACTCCAGATGTGCCTCATCAGTGCTGAGTAGAGGGGGAGAATCGCCTCCCTCAGCCTGCTGGCAATGCTCTTCCCAATGCAGCCCAGGAGGCTGTTTGGCCTTCCTTGCTGCAAGGGTGCATTGCTGGCTCATGCTGAACTTGGTGTCCGCCAGGACCCCCAAGTCCTTCTGTGCCACACTCCTTTCCAGACTGTTGGCTGCCAGCATGTTCTGGGGCATGGGGCTGTTCCTTTCCAGGGGCAGGGCTCTGCATTTCTTTTTGAACATCAACAGTAAGCTTGAAAGGGAATGGGGAATGTGTAAGAATAGGTAACATTTATGGTGCTGATTACAATGCAGTTCTCTCAGTGGTCAATGAGAAGAGCTGGTTATCAAAACTTTTTTTAATATAAAATATTTGTAAAAAATTTTGTGCTTTCTCAGAATTTGTAAATGGGTTATAAATATTTTCATAGAAGATATGATGTTGGACAGAATTTAAACTGCTTGGATTATATAGCCCCTCTGAGCAATGCATTAGGGGTTATTCCACACTTGCACTAATTGGCTGCAAAGCTGTTGTGGTGCTCAATAGCAAAGTCATTAAGTCTACCAAGATCTTTTGTCTCTGTTTAAATATCTGGCTGTCTCAAGTACTTTGCACTACTCTACCAAACAGCATCCTTTAATTCTTTTATGAAATTAAGCTTCTGTTAGAATAGGGGGCTTACCTCTGAGCTGATTCTAATACTGATATTTCAGAATAAAAGTTCAGTAAAGCTTTTTTTTTCCTCCAGGAAATTTTAAATGAGAAATCCATAGGCATCCTCTGTTGCAATTAAGTTATATCCAGCTGTTGCTGATACAGTCTGAAGTGCTCAGGTTATTTAGCTGGTTTTTATCTGTGTTATTGAAATTGGAATATCTTGTTCATTTAAGAGCTGATCCTGAGCAGCAGAGCGAAAGTCGATTTCTTTTGATTTGTCTGGACTTTATAAAGCTTAGTAACACTTTGCTGTAGAAATTCAAAAGGCTTTGTTGTTTTCAAAGGAAGACAGAATATAGTGCAGTGTACTGGTGCTATCCAGCCCTTTCTGCAGACAGTGGTGATGTGAGCTTGCTCAGCATGCTCTTGGAGGGTGCCTCAGCTGCAAATTAAAGAGAATACCTCGGGTTTAACTGTTTGTGCCTGCTCTGTCCTTACCTCTCTCTGCAGGTTGAAAAGAGGTATGTACTTGACAATTTGGCTTTCTGTGATCAGCACCCGATCTACGAGGAACTAGCTCACTTTGCAGGGCTACTGAGCGTGAAAGGGAGCAATATGCTGTGGCTGCACACCATGCCTTGCTTAGGTCTTGTACCATGACCCCCAAGGAGAAATGGTGAAGAACTAATAGGCCAGGGATGCTGTCCTAGAAAAGCTGAGCGGCTTCTCATATGATTGTGTTGCAGGTGTTTGCTGCCTAGGTAAAGTCCAGTGCTGCCTTCAGGTAGAAGAAGGGTAATTGGTAGAGGGGGGAGCTGCATTGACCAGCCAAGGTTTCACATTTGAAGGTCCATACCTTGTTTTATAGCATTTAATTTTCAGTTGATATCCTGAACTGCTTCTTGCAAGTGTAGAATACAATAAGAAATAAACATTGATACCTTGGTTTAGTATACATCTATATTATTTTAAATTTTGTATGGGTAACTTTTGCAGTTCCATGCGATACAAGTATTCATTAAATAACTTCAGGCCCAACTAGAATGCTATAGTCAAAGCGATTATTTCATGTGTGTTTATCTTGCATATTTTGACACCAGTTTTCTTCTATTTATTTGCTAATCCAAATGAAAATTATTTTCCTGGCTTTGAGAGCACCTTAACAGTCCTCCTCTTAAGCAGTTGATTTTTAGTTAGTCAGAATGTGGACTGAACCTGGAAAATGTGTAATGAAGGCAGGGTGCTAAAGTTTATGAAACTGCCTTAACAAAGAAATACCAGCAAAAGATCTTGGCATTTTTAATGTGTTTCCACAAATGATTTATTCTTTGCTGATCGAAGTATGATGTGAAAAGAAGTTTAATTTCACGGATGTATACAACATTGACTTTTCCCAACTTTAGCAAGTCTGTGTACTGTATCTGAAACCTGCTAGAGGTAAGTTTGTGTATGTAATTATAAGGATTTAGGCATGGAAGTTATTGGACTGGAGTGACCAATTTAAAAAAATATGGGTTGTTTTTTTTTTTTCCTTATTTGTCTCATTTTAAGGAGCATAGAAAAGACGAGTGGATGTCTTACACAGAAATGCTTACACAAGTCAACTGAATTATCAAGTTGTTTGTTTATGTTCTGTTGGCATTAGGTGACCGAGTTAACACAGAGTTATCCTTAGAGGCCCGAGGAGATGCTTGTTACAGAGAGGCCTGTGACTAAATCAGAACAGCCTAAGCTAGCTTGATTAAATAACCCATTGCTGATCTCCTTTCCCATTGCTTTTTTGCCTCCTCCAAGGGACCACTGTACACAGTTCGAGGTCAATGAGACAGTGTGATCTCCAGGGTTTGGTCATATGGGCAGCCTTACAAGTCATCTTTCTCCCCCTCATGCCTTTCTCTGCCTCCTTGCGATGTCTTCCTTGTAATGCCTTTGTAAAACATTGGTTTCACAATTAATTGCTTTAATAAAGTGTTGTCTGACACTAGGGATAAGTTGTGAGCTGGCAACTTAGAACAATTTGTAGTGTGCCATAAATCAGATCACCTTATGGGAAGAGCAGCTGGCAAGGTGTGGGCTGGAAGGTGGTTGCTAAGAAAGCTGGGGCAAATCCCTCCGGCAGTGGTGACTGCAAGCTCGGAGCTCAGCCGGGTGCTTGCTGGGCTCAGGCTTTCTTCCTCACCCTGTGTGGCCCAGGCTTCAGAGCCAACAGCATTGGATGGAGAAGGGTGGCCATGGCACCCATCAGGTCCAGACAACTGTGTTTTGCTCTTTGTACGAAACAGTGATAAACGTGGGTGCTGCAAAGCAGGACTTCTGATTCACACGCCTGCCTAATAAATAAAATAGGTCAGAGAGAGGGCTGAGTTTCTGTTCTGTCGTCTTAACCCAAATGATTTTTGTGCCAGATGTATGTCTGCTGCATCTGAAACTTATTCCTAGCTGGTGGGAATAAGGAAAAGGCTGTAAGTTGGAGTACAGTGCCTGTGGGAGCCCAGGCAAGGTGGATGGCTGTGAGCTGGGCACTCATGTACCAGAGCTGAGTGACTAAATCAAACTGCTGACAAGGAGAGGAAAGATGGAGAGGCAGAGTAAGGCTGTGAGGTTCGTGTGAAGGCGCTGTGAACCCTTTCATGTAATTTCTCTGCTTGGGCATTTACGTGCCACAGGCGTTGTGAAAAAGAGTACCTGTGTGCACTTGTTACTTGCCTTTTTTGCTGGTAAAGACGTTGTTCCATGTTCTGGCAGATTTGCAGTGCAAGTCATTAAAAATAAATAGCAAAACCGAAGCAGATCAAAACTCATCTCTTGGTCACTATGGCAACTGCGAGTTCACTGATGGATTTAATTCTGCGTGCTCTGTCTAAATTATCAGTGCCCTTGTCTCAGGGATGGTTTACATTTGAAAACAAAGAAAGCCCAGTTTAGCTGAGTCTTTCAAGTCTGTCTTTCTCCAGGGGAATTGAAGATAGATCTGTACACTAAATAGGGGGCTGGGGGGCATGGTCTGTTAATGGCATATTTTTTTTAAAGCTGAAAGCTGCTGACAGGTAAGGGAACTTTATATTCTTACTTCAGTGTTTATTTATTTTAGTTTGAGTTACATCACTCTCAGTAGCAAACTCAAAGAAAAACTGCTAGGAAATGTGGTTTTTTTCTTTCCCAAGGTATAGCAGCACTGGAACTTCCTCCACTGTCACACTGAAGTAACAGAGAGAATGGCTGGCTGTGAAACAAATACTTTTGTTTCAGTACCAGGTTAATAGGAATGTATTTATCATGGGGATAAATCTTGATTGTTATTTATTGTACTTTTCAGGTGCTGCTAAATCCAGTCCAGCTTCTAAACCAGGATCAACACCATCTCGCCCATCTTCAGCAAAAAAAGCTGCACCAAGCAGCTCCGCATCCAAATCAGATAAAGATTTGGAAACTCAAGTCATACAGCTCAGTGAACAGGTAAATTTGCTTTAGGCATAAAATTAGATGCATTCATTGTCACAGGCAGGCATGAAATCTAATGTTGCCCTCTGTTGAATAATGCTCTCCAGAATTATGAAGGGATAAAAGATTGAAATAGCTCAGCTGGAAAGAAAAAAAGTGATTTATTGTTAAAAATAACATCTGACGGAGATGACTAGTGTTTGCCGGTATTCTTAAAAGGTGATCTTAGGAATGACAGGTAAGTCTTGCTGAAGTATAATTTTATTAGATTTTGAAATGTATCTTTTATTTCACTTGGATAGGAAAGATCCCAATAGTATCTTGGCTCTTGTGTATCACAAATTTGAAATAAATCATTTTAATGTGTCATTGTGGAGAAAACAGGCCTGTTTGTAATACCAAGGTGTTAGAGATTTGCAGCTGAACCAAGACCAGCTCATTGCACTCTGCTTTCTGGAAGGAAGGCGTTAAGATGGTAATAGGCCTTTTTCATTTAAAAATGTGATCTACCTTTGTGAGAATACTTAGTTATAAATAACGTTGGGCAATATAATCAGTAATGTTTCAGAATTTCTTTAATATCAGGAATGTAAGGGCTTAATTTTCATTTATGCTATGGAGCTTTTTACCACTCTGTCATTCCTGGACATGCAAGAGTGTCTGCACTGGACATGAATAAATAGCTGCATCTGGCTCAAGACTCTGCTGTCAGAATGGTGTAAATGCCATGAGTATAAATGAGGCCTAATCCTTGTATTTGTCCTGGATGAGGGAAAATGGAAAGGAAAAACCTTGTATTTTAGAGCCTGAGCTGCCTGGCAGCTGCATTCAGGAAGAAGTCGTTATTCTGGATCAAGTATAATTTTCCATAATTATGGGCATTTTGGTTTCAGACTTTCATTGACCTGAACAACAAAGATTTCAGTTTGTTGGGGCAGTGTTTGTAAATTCTTGGTTACTGTTATGTACTTAAGGTGATGGATGGATAGCCACATCCCAAACACAATGTACTGCAGATTCAGAGTAGAATTCTGAGCAGCAGAGAGCACAACAGGGTCCACCAGCCTTCCAAACAGACTTTTGATTGTTGCTGTAACAGAAAAGTTTTTAAATGTTGCACAAGGAATGGATGTATTTTTTGTGTGT